>JALGBA010001344.1:0-157494 GCA_023970755.1 Azemiops feae | reverse complement strand
GTTGTGGATCAGAAGGGGGGCCCTTTCATGCTCCCTCCCTGGGAGGGGAACCCCTCGCAGCCTCACTCTGGAGCGAAGGAGGAGGAGGAGAGAAACCCTCCGTATCCCAGGGAGAACGTTTTTCCCAGCTAGGGGAGGCAAGAAAGGGCGACCCCCCCCCACTTTGGAACATGTCCCTGGGGAGAGCAGCCTCAGGGCGGCCCCAAGCGCCGGTGGGCTCCCCTGCATGGGGAGGGCGGGGGTGTCACTGGAGGCCGGGCATCTGTCTTGAGGGGGGGGGAGCTTCTATCGGGATCCCTGCCCAGAGTGGAGGGAGGGGGCACTGGGACCCCGCAGCTGCCAGAGAGAATCCTTAGGATACTCACTATGTAAAACTAGATTTTCCCCTAAGAAGACCCCACCTCGGCTGCCTTCCCGCGGCCCCTTCCCCACGTCGACCACAACCTACAAAGGGAGGGGTCTCTCTCTCTGTCCTCCTGGGGGGGATGTGGGGAGGGAGGGAGGCTCCAGCAGTCTCTCTTGCCCTCGACCCCTTTCCCAAAGTCACGTCTGGGGTCCCAGCCCCTTTCTTCCCTCCCCCCCTCCAGCCCAGGAGAACTGATGGTCCCTCCCAGCCCTTCACCTCCGCCCGCCCAGCCCCTCCTCACCGGGGTTTTCCTTCCCCCCTTCTCTTCCAGGGATCTGACCCAGCGCCCCCTCCCCCCCAGCAGCAGCAGGGAGACCCCGGCAGAGCCCAGGGACGCCCCCAGACCCAGAGGAGGAATCGGAGGGGGGGTCTGGAGTGGGGCCGGGGGAGGCGTTTTCCTCGGACTTCAGAACTGGAAATGCCCTGAAGGAGGGAAAGAACCAATGGGAATTCCCCCTCCTGCAGCGTCATCGGTCTCCGGGCAGAGTCCTTTGTGACTTCACTCACCGACAAAGCGAAAACGATCCTGGGCTGCCAGGAGGGACGTCTCCCCTCCCTCCCCAGGGAGGCCGCCCTGCTCTCGGCCCTCCCCGGCCCTGGCACCTTTTTAGGGGGAGGGAAGATGGACGGGGGGGAGGGAGTTCCTCTGGAGGGGAGCAGCAGAGAGGATCAGGGCCCCAAAGAGGGAGGGAGGGAGGTAAACGCTGGGTACAAATGGGGCAGGAGCCTCCCTGGCTTGTGAGGGGCTCAAACCGGTTCCGATCCTGGAGAAAGAGGCCCGGATGAAGCCAGTAGAACCTCCAGCTCCAGCAGCTTCCCAGCTGCTCTCCAGGGGAAGCAGGAATGGAGGGTCTCCGAGGGGCCCCCTCCATCTGGCAGGACTTGGAGAAATTGAGGAGGGGAGAGGGGTCCTGCCCCTTCCCCTCCCTGGGATCTGCCCACCCTCCTCCCGAACCAGTTCTGGCTTCGGACCTAAACTAGCCGGGTTGGTCAATATGGAGGCAGGGGAGGCCTCAATCTGGGGAGGGGGAGGGGAAAAAGGAGGATCCTCTTGCGGGGGGGGGCAGGAAGGAAGGAAGGAAGGAAGGAAGGAAGGAAGGAAGGAAGGAAGGAAGGAAGGAAGGAAAAAGGAATACCAAGGCTTTTCTACAATTTACATTTTATTCTTTCATAGCAAAGAGAAGGGAAGGGAAGGGATTCCGAGGAAGACTAACGGAGATGAAGCTGCTGTGGAGTCAAAGCTGGGAGAGATTTGGGGTTCTGGACTGTCAGGCAGGCCCAGAGTCCCTGTGTTCAGTTTATAGGGAATGGACCGAAATGGAACGGAACAGAACGGAACAGGACAGAACAGAACAGAATAAAATATGGATTGGAATGGAATGGAATCAAAGGGAAGGGAATAGGGAATGGAATGGAATGGAATGGAATGGAATGGAATGGAATGGAATGGAATGGAATAGGATAGGATAGGATAGGATAGGATAGGATAGGATAGGATAGGATAGGATAGGATAGGATAGGATAGGATAGGATATGGAATAGAATATGGAACGTAATGGAACGGAACAGAACAGAACAGAATATGGAATGGAATGGTTGTGGTCTACTTTTGTCGAATGCCATGCTGAAGTCTAAGTCTACCACGTCCACAGCATTTCGCTGGTCTACTAGTTTAGTCACTTTATCAAAGAATGAGATAAGATTGGTTTGGCATGATCCGTTTTCGACAAACCCCTGCTGGCTACTGGTTATGACTTTCTTTGTTTCTAGTTTTTCGCAGATCTGTTCTTTGATTATCTTTTCCAAGATCTTCCCAGGTATTGAGGTTAAGCTGATTGGTCTGTAGTTTCCTGGGTGTTTCTCCCCCCCCCCCTTTCTTCAAGATGGGAACCACATCAGCCCTTTTCCAATCCTCGGGTACTTCCCCGGTGCTCCAGGATTTGTGGAGGATGTGGTGCAACGGTTCTGAGATAACAGCTGGCATTGGTTGCCTGAGGGGTTTGGGAGTCTTTGTGTGTGTGTGTGTGTGTACACGTGTGTCCGCAGTCCCCCCCCACATGGTCCAGACCTGTGGGGGGGGGCTTCCTGTCCCCAAACTGAGCTGGGCGAACCCAGGAGGAGCCCTCAAGCTCTGGCTCCACTTTGCTCTAGGCTCCCTCTGGGAACCGAAAGGGCATCTAGTCCACCCCTCCAGACACCCAGAGAAAAGGAGGCTCTGGTTGAGAATCATGAGGGGGGGCGCAAAGGGAAGTCCGCCCTCCCCTCCGGAGCTGGCATGAAACACCCCCCTAAAATGCAGCCCCCCCACCCAGACTGAAGGGATTGTGCCCCCCCCCCTTTCTCCGCTTCTCTCTCTGCGCCGAACTCTCTCCTCCATCGGGTGAAGTCAAGGGAGGCTCTGACCGGAGACCGATGACGCTGCAGAAGGGAGAAATCCCATTGGTCCCTCCGCTTTCCTGCGCCCTCCCAGTTCCGAAGTTCGAGGAAACCGCTTCCTCCCCCCAATCAGACCCACCGATTCCGCCTCTGGGGCTGGGAGCCTCCGCGTCTCTGTCTCTCGTCTCTTTGGGGGCGCTTGTGGGGTGGCGTCCATGGACTCCGTTGGGCTCCCCCTGATGCTGCTGCTGGTGGGGGCGCTGGCCCGGATCCCCGGAAGCGAAGGGGGGAAGGAGACGCCCGGTAAGGAGGGGGCTGGGCGGGGGGGGGTAGGAGGAGGTTGAGAGAGGCCGTCAGTGCTCCGGGGAGGGGACCCCAGAAGTGGGGAAAGGGGTCGAGGGCAAGAGAAGCGTGAGACTGCAGGAGCCTCGATCTCCGCGTGGTCTCCCTCCCTCCCTCGCGGCATTTCCCCCCGCAGGACGAAGAGGGAGCCCCCTCCCCTCTTCCCTTGTTGTGGCCAAGATGGGGCGGGGGTCGTGCGGTTTTTCCGCGTCCAGAGGGCCTCTCATGAAATTGAGCCGAAACAGTGAAGGAATAACACCACGCAGAGTTTTTCCTCGGGATGAGATGACCCAGGATAAAGTCAGGGAATCTCTTTTATTAGCTCAGCAAAATGTGGGTGTGTACAGGAAGCAAGCAGGAGGGATTACCTATTAACATATGAGTACGTGAGATTGAGCACAGTTTCCAAGCCGTTTGTGACTGGGAGGAGTTTTCAATGGGGTCATTGCTCAAAGTTCTCCTTTGTCCTTTTTCCGTCCATGTGGTTCAGCTGCATGGCAGCCTACACGTGGGCTACAGGGACATTACTCCCACATCTCCTCTGTTTTTGTTTTTTCAATACGTAGGCCTTCAAGGCTTAAAAGTGATTGTCTTTCGGCTATAAACATATCTTTTCTTTGGGAAGGTAAAAGACCTTTACATGTCTGCAGTAGGGAAGGAAGACATTGAATGCAACAACACAACATAACCAGAAGAATGATTATGGTTATTATTGTAGGAATCAGAGAGCGCAGCCAAGAGCCGTCCGGTAACCAGGACCACAATGCCCCCCATATGTCCAGGGCATCTGGGCCGTTGGTCTGAAGGGGGTTGTTGTTGATCATGTCTTCCATGTGTAGTATCGTGTGGGTGATATTCATTTTGTAGTTATGGATGTATACACAACAATGGGAGTGGATCAGTGCACAGACGCCACCTTTAGAAGCTAACATAAAATCCAAGGCATACCTATTTTGCAATACTACTTCTCTAACCTCAGTCAATTCCTTAGTTACTAATTTGAGTGCATTAATGGTATCATTAAACATTACAACAGTCCAATTATTTAAAGCATGCAGATCCCTATAGTTCATAGCGATCCCTAGTGGTGGTATCATCCCACGAGCAATAGCAATGCCCCAGTTTAAGTTTAATGGAGACTTAACATCCTCCCTCCTATTGCGAAGACGTCCAACAGGCAGGGTGTCAGAGACCAGCAGAGATGGTAATACATATCCCAAGGTACAACAGCCAGACCACCTTGGTGGGACATGTGAATATGCTCGTCGGCCACACAAAAACCATAGTCCATGATCAATGATAGGAAATGTGGAGTTATCTGATGTCTCAATCAACTTGACTATAGAGGAAATCCACCGACATGTCATGACCTTGCTGTTGGAAACATTATATTGTCCGCATTTCTTATGAAGCATGTCATTGGCTGAGGTGTTAACAGGGCATGGTGGAGAGCAACTTCCTCCAAATTGGACTCCAGTATTACAAGTATACATCTGATATATACATTGATACTGTGTGTAGTTGTGGATCTGTTCCTTTAATATTTTTACTGTTCCATTGGGGTTAGTCCCGTTACGAGTCATTTGGGAAGTAATCTGTATGACTTTATTACAAAAAGGATAAACCCCTAATTTGATGCTGTTTGTACTATCACCAGGTTTGTATTCAAAACAAATCTCTGCCTTTTCCTGCAACCTATGACCAATCGCTAGAACCATCCCTTTCTTGTTTGATAATCGTTTAATGGGCTGTGTGGTGTTGTCATAGGTTAGCCAGCTGGCGTTATTCAAAGGGACTGCTTGCACCATCAAACCTTGTGTTCCTTGTGGTGGGATGTGCATACACATCCAGCAATTTGTCTTGTTCATTGCCACAGCCAGTTGACCAATGTCTTTTATGTAGGTGTTATCTTGCCATGCTCCCTGCTCAGGAATTCCTTGATTCAGATCCATCTTATACATCAGGGCTTTCATTATCAGTGTCAGTCCTAGACCCAGGCACATCACTCGTTTTGCCATGGTATGGTTTCACCAGTTAACCCAAGTTGTTAACGTCAGATGGGGAAAGGTCCTCTGTTTTTGTTTTGGAATGATAGGGACGGATGTGTCGACCAGGGACCCACAAAGTCTCACCGTTGGTTTGGATGGCGGCGTAACCTCGTCCCCATGTGATGAGTTCAGCAGGGCCTTTCCAGGTGGGGTCAGGAAGACGTTTGAAGTACACCAGTGGTTTGGATGTTGCTGCAGCAGGAGAAGCAGAGAAGTGACGAGTTGCTGCGGATGATGGAGGAGTGCCCGTCAGGTTCAGGAAGTTAATGGTGTATAAACACAGGTTAAGCCTGTTTTGCAAAGCTGGGAGGCTAGGGGGAGTTTTCCCCTGTGTCTGATTATATTTTTCCAGCGCATGTTTTAACGTCTGGTTGGCACGTTCAACCAGAGCTTGACCCTGGGAGTTGTAAGGTATTCCAAATTTGTGAACAATTGACCACTGATTACAAAAGGCAGCAAAAGCTGCTCCTGTGTAAGCAGGACCATTGTCTGTTTTAGTTCTTTTGGGCATCCCAACGTTGCAAATGAACGAATACAATGATTAATGACATGCTTAGTGGCTTCACCCCGTTGAGGGGTTGCAATGATGAAGCCAGAGAAGGTGTCTATGGAAACATGAAGATATTTCCATGGGGCAAATGGGGCATATTGTGTAACATCCATTTGCCAGATTTGGCAGCACTCAGTTCCTCTGGGGTTAACCCCCATTGGGAGCGAGTGAGCCTGCTTGCTGCAAGTGGCACACTGCTGGAGAATAGCAGTTGCTTCTGCAGTGGTTATTCCAAATTGTTTCACAAGTGCTTTTTTATTTTGATGGAAATAAGCATGACTGTCCCAAGGGGAGACAGGAGAAAGAGACATGAGGCAGGTAGCAGAGGCCGCAGCGTCTGCAATATCATTTCCTTTTTGCAAGAAGCCAGGAAAAGGTTGGTGGCTTCTTATGTGTGTGACAAAGTAAGGATGTTTCCTGTTGGATATTACAGTTTGTAGGGTGGAAAATAAAGAAGTTAAATCAGGGTCCAGGGATGGAGAGAGGTATGATTGAAAAATAGTGGTGACAATTTGAGTGACATAGAGACTGTCAAGAATGAGATTTATAGGTTGAGTGGAAAATGTTTGAAAAGCTAGAATGGCAGCGGCTAGTTCCGCACGCTGAGCAGACCGTTGGGGTGGCGTTATTTTTGTGTGCCATTGGTCATGAATATACCAGGCACAAGCACCAAATTGTTTACTGCCATCTGCAAAGAGTGTGACAGCATGTGGGATGGGAAAGCGTTGTAATTGGGTATCCCATGAAACAGGGATATTTTGTAGGAGCTGAATGCGAGGATCAGCAGGAGGGTGGCAGGATATCTTTCCAGGCCACTCAGTGAGAGCAAGCTGCAAGGCTTCAGAGTTAGAATAGATGGTTTCCCATGTAGTGAGAGAACATGGTACATATAGGACAGAAGGTTCTATTCCTGCAAGGGCTTTTGCTCGAAGGCGAGCCTTAGAGATGAGAGAGGCAAATTGAAAAGGTTTTTGACTAATTGTGTTTCTAGGAGTGTGAGGGAGGTGAAGCCATTCTAGAATAAGAAGTGGCTTTGGGTTTTGTGCCAGAAGTGCAGTTGGTAGCTGTGGCGTATTTATGATGATGATGAGTAGTTGCTCATCAGGGATGCAGCGGTCCACCCATTGTGTGTGGAGTGCTTGTTCTACTTGTGTCAAGACACCTAACTGTTGCACATTAAGGCGTATGATGTCTGAGGGTTGCTTTCCCTGAGTAAGGGCAGAAAAAAGAGGTGCCAACTGGCTGGTGGAAATGCCAAGGTAAGGTCTTATCCAATTTATGGTACCTAGATATTGTTGGAGCTGCACCAATGTGGTATCCTTCTCTAAAAAAATGTGAGGAAAAATGGGTGTTACTGTATCTTTTCCAAGGCAACTTGCAATCCATAGATACTTAAAACATTTTGTATTTCAAAAAGCCAATTAGGTTGTATTTTTGGGGTTCCAATTTAATCAAATTCAATTCAGATGAAACAAATTTCCATTAAATAGGGAAAACATTTACAAATCTAAGCAAAACAATTCAGAGTCATTTCTTTTGGTTGATGGATATATATGTCTAACTAAAAAATTTAAAACTCAAAAATTTGCAAAAGAAGTGCCCAACAATTACTGTCTCCTCTTTCGAGTAAAAAAAATTGCAAGCTGAAACTGCAAGAGTGGGCATTAAATTTCACATCCACCCCCCTTCCTCAACCCAGACTTCTAGGCAGAGGAAGAAGAGAGAGAAAAAAATAGTTAAAACGAACAACTGCCCCCCCTCCTCTGTCTGCTTTTCCTTCGCTCTTAAAGCAATACAGCCAGCGAAAAACAAAAGAGTCAGGAGGGGGGGGGGGAAGAAAAAGAAATTTTACAAAAATCTCACCACTAAAAAAATTCACATGCATTTTCTATAAATTCTTTCACAGATCCTCCATAAAACTTTTCTCATGGAAACTCTTGCTATTGCGTTCCCATTTTACAACAATAAAAACTACAGTTTTACTGTTCCTTTCACAGCGTGGGATGGGTGGAGGGGTGAGGGCTAACACACACACATTTACACCAGCAAATTAACTCATTCACTTCCATTCTGTTTGCTTACACCATTTCACATACAAATATTTCATTTCATACGTTTTCCATTTTTATTCAAGGCCTTTTTGTTTGTTGTTATCAAAGAGGGTTTTGACCCTTTTCCAAGTCTTGGAAATAACACAAAACAACACAGACAGACATATATACACAAATACCATTAAAACAACATTTATTTAGACATATGGCTTGTCCTGCAAGAAGCGAGAAAAATCATGAGATGATTCCAACCAAACATGTGGTTTTTATAGGGCCCTTTAACCATCTCCTATTTTTCTCACCATTCCAAGTCCAAGTGTAACATTCTAGGAGTTAAACATATATAAAACAAAACACACATCAACACAAAGCACCACCAGACATTGTCTGACAGGGTTAAACTTAACAGCCACTTGAAGTTTCAAAGCATCCCAATTGTTCCTCTAAAATTTGCCTTATGGGGGTGTACAATGGCTGTGGAGAAGCAAAAGAATTAGCCTCTCCAGGAAGAGCTGAAGGTCCAACTGGAGATGATTTAGGGGTGACAAGTTTTATCTGATCATAACCAGGCAGGGGGGAAGTGAGAAGGAAAGAACCAGCTAGGGCACCAAAAAGACCTTTATAGCGCCCACAGCATTTTGAACAAAAGAGACAGGAAATGCAGAACACTCAGACAATTCGTCAGCATCAAGCAAACCCTGACTTCGAACTTCAGCCATGGTAGTAGCAACAGCACTCATGGGAGGAGCTGCAGGAGGAACAATAGAAAGGCCGGCAGAAAGAGGAACTGAGGGGGGGGATGGAGGAGCAGATGGTGAGGAGGGGGAGGTAAGAGGAAATGCCTCATTGCCTTGTGAAATTTGTTTCTTGTAAGGCGGTGGGGGGGTCACAGAGCCCAATGTCTCCGTGAGCCCTTGTTCATGGACTTTGAGGCATTCCAGAACAATTTGCCATGATGATAGCATTTTTGCAGGAGCTCTGGGATGCTCATGGAAAGAGGTACCCAATTTACTCCATGTAATCACTTTAAGTGAGCCCTTTTCCGGATATGCCGGATATTTTTCCCAAATATAACATAATAAATTAAACAAATCAGCTTTACTCAAAACAGGCAATAATTTACCGCTGTTTTTGAGAATAAAATTGGTAGACTTGGTCAACTCTCTAAGTTCTTGCAAGTGCGCTGCCTGCGATTTAGAAAGTTTACCTCCCATACTCACGAGGGGATTGTCGCCTTGCTTCGGACGAAATCGTGTGCATAGCCTCTTCCAAGCGATGAGAATGAGAGGTCCAAGGACGTATCACTTTATTAGCGATCACGTCGGGGTCACCAGTTGCGGTTTTTCCGCGTCCAGAGGGCCTCTCATGAAATGGAGCCGAAACAGTGAAGGAATAACACCACACAGAGTTTTTCCTCGGGATGAGAGACCCAGAATAAAGTCAGGGAATCTCTTTTATTAGCTCAGCAAAATGTGGGTGTGTACAGGAAGCAAGCAGGAGGGATTACCTATTAACATATGAGTACGTGAGATTGAGCACAGTTTCCAAGCCGTTTATGACTGGGAGGAGTTTTCAATGGGATTATTGCTCAAAGTTCTCCTTTGTCCTTTTTCCGTCCATGTGGTTCAGCTGCATGGCAGCCTACACGTGGGCTACAGGGACATTACTCCCACAGAGGGTCAGCCCCACTGGACCTAAATCTCTCTAAGAGTCCTAGGCTGTATTAAAAGTGGGACAGAATCAAGATCACGTGAAGTGTTAATAGCGCTTTATAAGGCCTTGGTAAGGCCACACTTGGAATACCGCATCCAGTTTTGGTCGCCACGATGTAAAAAAGATGCTGAGACTCTAGAAAGAGTGCAGAGAAGAGCAACAAAGATGATCAGGGGACTGGAGGCTAAAACATACGAAGAACGGTTGCTGGAATTGGGTATGTCCAGTTTAATGAAGAGAAGGACTAAGAGTGACATGATAGCAGCCTTCCAATGTTTAAGAAGAGGGTGTCAACCTCTTCTCCAAAGCACTTAAAGGCAGGACAAGAAGCAACGGATGGAAACTTATCAAGGGGGGGAGGGCAGAGGACCGAGGGGGCCGCCCCTCCTGGAGACTCAGCCATGGGGCAGAGCGGGAGAGTCCTGGAGCTGCCCCGGGGAAGAATCCGGGCTTGTTGCCTGATGGATCAGGGCCAGTTTCTCGGTTCCGCTTCGGAGGAGCCCAGCGCTTCAGGCTGGGGGCAGGGGGGGAGGAAGCGGGACTCAAGCGCCTCTTCGGGGGGGGTTTAGAAAGGAGTTGCTAGGTGGTGTGGGTAGGTGTGCTTTCTGTGTGTGTATGTGTGTGTTTGTGTATAGGGCTGGGAGTGGCAGCTGCAGGGGGGGACCCGACTCTGGCTTGCCGAGGCCGGTGCTGGGCCGGGGGGGAGTTTGACCCCTCCAGCCCCCCCCCATTCCCGGAAAGGATCCATTGATGTAGGGATACATAAGAAACAGAATGTCTGTTTTTTTGGATAGTTTGGGTGGGAAAAACGGTTTTTAGACTTTAATGGTTAAGACTGTAATCCTATACTCGAGAGTAAAGGATTACTGAAGTCCACAGAATTTCTGTTAAAATTCCGATTTATATGATAAATTATAAATTTATTCTTTGGTTTAACTTACCGTCTGTCCATCCATCCATCCTCAAGCTCTGGCTCCACTTTGCTCTAGGCTCCCCCTGGGAACCGAAAGGGCATCTAGTCCACCCCTCCAGACACCCAGAGAAAAGGAGACTCTGGTTGAGAATCATGAGGGGGGCCGCAGAAGGAAGTCCGCACCCCCCTCCAGAGCTGGCATGAAACGCCCCCCTAAAATTCAGCCCCCCCCCGCCACCAACTTTCTCCGCTTCTCTTTCTTTGCCGAACGATCTCCTTTATCGGGTGAAGTCAAGGGAGACCCTGCCCTGAGACCGATGACGATGAAGAACGGAGAATTGCCATTGGTCCTTCCGCTTTTCTGGGCCCTCCCAATTACAAAGTCCGAGGAAACCGCTTCCTCCCCCCCAAGCCAGACCCCCCGATTCCGCCTCTGGGGCTGGGAGCCTCCGCGTCTTTCTCCCCTCCCTTTGGGGGCGCTTGTGGAGCGGCATCCATGGGCTCTGTTGGGGTCCCTCTTTTGTTGCTGGTGGGGGCGCTGGCCAGATCCCCGGAAGCAAAGGGGGGAAGGAGACCCCCGGTAAGGAGGGGGATCATAGGGGGAGGAGGAGAGGGGCTGGGAGGGGCCGTCAGCCCCCCTGGGGGGGAAGAAAGGGGCTGGGACCCCAGACGTGACTTTGGGAAAGGGGTCGAGGGCAAGAGAGACTGCGGGAGCCTCCCTCCCTCCCCACATCCCATCCCCCCAGGATGACACAGAGAGAGAGACCCCTCCCTTTGATGTTTGTGGCTGAGGTGGGGAGGGGGCCGCGGGAAGGCAGCCGAGGTGGGATTTTCTTAGGGGAAAATTTAGTTCTTCATAGTCTGAGCGTCCTAAGACCCTCAGTGATTCCACTCTAGATCTGCACTTTTATACCGGCAAAATCTCTTCCAGAATGTTACTTTATATATTTCCCTGCTGAAAGGGAGAAGAACTTTGGAATCACAGGATCCCACCTGGGTCGGTCTCCTTGACCAGGGCTTTTCTCTTCCGAGCTTTGGGACTAGGGCTGGAGCCCACCCTCGGGGAGAAGTTCGCCCTGGCAGAGGGTGGGTGGGTATTCTGGGTGTGGTAGTTGTGGTGTCTGGGTGCGTGTGGCTTTATAGGTGTGGGTTGGGCTGTGCTGATGGCTGGCAAATAAGTCACCACTTTGACATTATGGCCAAGATGTGGAAGTTGTCCGAACGAAGGAGCGCCAAGCAGAGGAGAAACGACCAGACTTTATTCCGGGATCCTCATTCGGGGCTGCTTTGCCAGCAAAAGTGGGGCCCTGAACCCCAAAAGGAGGGAGATTCCTTCCCATTTGGAGTTGAGGGGCGGGAAAGCTGAAGGAGCCGCTTCTTCCACACGTTCTGAGCACGGGAGACGCGTGTTTCAAGGAAGCTGAGTTGGGAGGGGCCAGAAGGAGAGGACGCGCCAATGGGAAATTTCCCTGCTTGAGCGTCATCGGTCTCCGGGCAGAGTCCTTTGTGACTTCACCCGATAGAGGAGGGAGTTCCCCGCAGAGAGATAAGCAGAGAAAATGGGAGGGGGGATCCGTTGGGTATGTGGAGGAGGGGGGCTGCAGTTCAAGGGGGGTGTTCATGGCAGCCCCAGAAGGGACCCTCCACTTTCCTTGGTCTCTTCATGATTCTCGGCCAGACTTTCCTCTGTGTGCATGGAGGGGTGGACTAGATGTCCGTTTAGGCTCCCATATTGCCACAGAGGACGCCGAAGAAGCACCTGGTCCTTCCCTGAAAGAGGCCTCTGGGCACCCTCCAGCTCACTTGGGGGAGGGGAAGGGTCCCTGAAATGGAGGGGGGGAGACGGGGGGGTTTGACTAAGGAGGAGAAGGGAGGGGCGAATCACCCAGGAGCAGCAGAGGGAGGGGCTAATCCGGAGGGAGGGCCTCGTGGGGGAGGGGAGGGGAAGGTCATCCCCACCGCCCGGGCATCCCCAGAGGCAGGGGGGCAGCCCCACAATCAGGGAGGGGCTGGGAGGCCAAAGGCTGAAAGAGGCCGAATCCAGGAAAGGCTCTTTCTCGAATATTCCTCAGGGGAAAACCTGTTTTTTTCATCCTCTGAGTATCCTCAGGATTGTCTCGGGCAGCTCTGGGGTCCCAATCCCTCCCTCCCTCCGCGCATTCTCGGCAGGGATCCGGATTGAAGCTGCCCCCCCAAGAGCTGACTGGTCTCCATTGACTCCTCCCCCCTCCCCAGAGACTGCTCTCCGAGTGGGACATTTTCCCAAAGGGGGGCGGCATTTCTTGCCCTCCCCTCAGCTTGGGAAAAAAAGTCCCCCCCTTAGGCAGAAACAGCGCCATTTGGAGGTTAGGCAGGAATCGGGGGCTGGTCCAGTTCATCTGTGCAAGGGGGGGGCAGTTTATTTTATTTCTTTTTTTTATGTCATAGTTTATACCCCTTCAATTCCCACGGAGTTCAATAAAATGGAAGGAGAGAAGGAAGGGAGGGAGGGAGGGAGGGAGGAAGGAAGGAAGGAAGGAAGGAAGGAAGGAAGGAAGGAAGGAAGGAAGGAAGGAAGGAAGGAAGGAAGGAAGGAAGGAAGGAGCGATTCTTGAACCAAAACTGACCTATTTGCGGTGGGTCAGAAAACTCCACAGCGCTAGGGGCAAAACCTCCCCTCTGGCAGTCCCTTTGCCAGGAACGCCCCCAAAGGCAGAAGCTTCCCGGGAGGGGCGGTGGGGGGCAGTGACCCCATATGATTGGGGGAGGGTGCATGTGTGTGTGTGTGTGTGTGTGTGTGTGTGAAGGCGCCCAAGGTCTCCCCAGTCAGCTACCTAAAAGACTCCCCTCCAAGTCCTCGCTGGCTATGGGGCTGCTCCTCCCCTTTTTTCATCCACTGTAGACCCCCCCAACAGGATCCGGAGGGGGGAGGGCAAAAGGAAGTCCACCCTCCCCTCCGGAGCTGTCGTGAAATATCCTCTTGAGCTGCGGCCCCCCAAGACTGAAGGGATTCACCCCTCCGCCCCTCACTTTCTCCGCTTCTCTCTCTGTGCCAAACAATCTCCTCCATCGGGTGAAATCAAAGGAGACTCTGCCAGGAGACCAATGACACTCAGGAAGGGAGAATTCCCATTGGTCCCTCTGCTCTTATGGACACTCCCAATTGTAAAGTTCAAGGAAAATGTTTCCTCCTCACTCCAATACAGAACCCTGATTCCACCTCTGGGGCTGGGAGCACCTCCGTCTTCCTCCCCCTCTTTGGGGGCACTGGTGGGGCACCATCCCCATGATGCTGCTGCTGGTGGGTGCACTGGCCCGGATCCCCGGAAGCAAAGGGGGGAAGGAGACCCCCGGTAAAGAGGGGGCTCATCGGGGGGAGGAGAGGGGCTGGGAGGGGCCGTCAGTGCTTCTGAGGGAAGGGGGGAGAAAGGGGCTGGGACTCCAGTAGTGGGGAAAGGGGTGGAGAACAAGATAGGTGGGAGCCTGCAGGAGCCACAATCTCCGCATGTTCTCTGCTCCCTCCCTCGCCTCATTTCCCACCGCAAGACGAAGAGGAACCCCCCCCTTCCCTGGTTGTGGCCGAGGTGGGTGGGGGTCATAGGAAGGCAGCCGGGCCTCTCTCTCGCCCCCCCATGGCTGGGTGGGAGGGGGACCTTGTGGACCCCGAATTAGCGCCTGAGTCCCAACGTTTCTTGCACTGAAAGAGGAAGGAGTTGGAAAATGAAAGCAGAAAGAGGGAAACTGAGGCATTTTCAGACCTGATTCCAGAAATGCCACCAAAAGTATAACAAAAAGATCCTTTTTGGCAAAAGTGTTTTTACAACTTCAGTTTTTCTTCTGAATCTTCTGAAGATTTTTTTAAGGTGAGAGAAGAGTTGAGCTTGGATTCCTTCTTCGGGGAAGGAGTGGGAAGGGGTTGGGAGCCCCCAAGAGAGACTTTGGGAAAGGGGAACCCCCACCAGACTCCCCAAATGCTCAATTAACACCTGAGTTGCTCCTCCAAACTCTCCCTTTAGTGAAGGGGGCTGGAGCCCCTTTCTTTGAGATGGTCTTGGGGGGCTGCAGAGGGCCTATTTGGGAGGGGGCAGAAACAAGACCTCAAAAATCATCCAAAGGCAGCAAGTAGGGCTGAAAATGGGGGGAGAAGAACAGTTTGGAGTACTCAGAGAAGGTGGGTGTTGAAGGGCTGGGAGATCTCAGGAGTATTGGTGTGGATATCCTTATTGTGACCCCCTCCCCATATGCCCCCGAAAGGAAGAGGGAGAGAGAAGTATGGATATTAGTTTTCCTCCAGCCCAGAGAAATTCCTGGGGGTCCCTTCCCTTGTCCCCATATTTCCTGTCCTTCCCTGCAAGGTTCACTGCGGAGAGCTAGGTAGGCTGCTAGACCAGTTGAACTTCTGCCTGCCTTTTACCACCCTGGGAAGATGGAGGAGGTCCCTCAGGAAGCTCCTCCCCAACTTCCGGTCTGACACCATAACGAGACGGGTGGAAGAAACCGGGGCTCTAGCTTCTTAGCCTGATTTCATTCTGTCTGCCAACCCCAACGGGTCGGAAAGTTGCCCTGGAGGGGCAACGAAGAAGGAGGGAAGCTTCGGTAGTCTGGACCAGTCGGCGGTCGGTCCAGACGGATTGAAGAAACGTTTCTAAAGGATGGAAGAAAGGCTGCCTTGTAAGCACAAATAGCCCAAATCATCGTCAGATGGAAAAAAAGCGAGGAGCCACGGTGCTCCGCCAAACAGCTGATTGTCAACAGTGTGCTGAAACTGGGCAAGCCTGTTTGTTTTCCTTAAGGACTCAGAAATACTGAGTACGAAGTAAAGAAGTAAAGTAAAGACCCCAGAAGGACTAGGGGAGAAGAGAGTTAAAAGTGGCGAGCAATTATAGGAGGGGGAAGGAATTTAAGGAATATAAAAGAATACTTAAAAATGGAACTTAGATCGACTTAAAGAAAAACTGCTTAACCTACAGGACATGGAAAATCTTTTCAGATTTAATTTCTAGGGTAAGTAAATTCCAAAGAACTTTAAAAGAAAACTTTGTAACAATCTTTTAAAACCGGATATAGACAATACAGTGTATGAGGACATCTAGTGGTAAAAGGAGATACTACAGTAATACCAAATAATAAAAGAATTTGAAAAGTGTTTTACCTTGAAACAACACCTGGTGTAAACAAAGTGCTTTTATATGACTTTGCATGAGAAAACACTCTCTACAATTATATCTGTTGACTCTGGATATAACTAAAACAGGAATTATTTGGAGACAGCGGGTGTTTTATATTTGAGATTTGACTGGAGGATTTGGATTTAGCCTAAAGTAGTTGGCTTGATTTTATGGTTGGATTTTAGCCTAAGACAGTGGGCTTTTTCTTCTTTTTTTTCTATTTTTTTCTTGTTTTTCTCCTTTAGAATTTGGATCTAGCCTAAAGTAGTTGGCTCTTTTCATGGTTTGGATTTTAGCCTAAGATAGTTGACTCGAAAAATGAGTGCATCAAATCTCATTAGACTTATGAAAAAAATGTCCTCTGCACCTTCTGTCAGAACATCTAGCCCAACAAGCCAGGGATCTATTGAAACAATGTTGCAGCATAAGAAAATAAGCACTGCTCAAACTGAGATGCAAACCACATTAAAATTAATTTAAGAATCAATACAGAGAAACCATGAAGAGACAAAAAGTAATTTTGATAAATTAAACAAACAAATGTTGGATATAAAGACACAATTTGAAGCCCATCAGCAAATGATTGTTAAAAATGAACAAAGAATTCAGAAAATAGAAAATAAATCAGATGATATTGACAAAAAATGGAAGTACTAATGTAAGAAAATGAAAAAATAGAACAAGCAAATCAAAACCTAGAAGGGGCGGTAACAGTTTTAGAAATGGAGAAAGTGGAACACTATTTAAGATTTCAAAATATTCCTGAAGACAGAGAAGAAGATATAGCAGTTGTGATTATTATAACCAATTATAACCAATGATAATGGATAACTAGACATTACCAGCCTAAGAAACAATTTCACAATAATTCCCCTGCTTTTGTCATTAGAAGTTCCTTAGTGTTTAGATCTGGTGTCAGGATGATAATGTAGCACTTGGGAAAGAAAATGCAGCTCAATAGTCCAGCACCGGAGGCCAAGATGGAGAAGACCTGCACGGCCACCATGTATTTTCCCTTAGTGCTCAGGTAGGTGGGGAGGAAGGAAACCCAGACACTGCAGAAGACCAGCATGCTGAAGGTGATCAGCTTGGTTTCATTGAAAGCTCCAGGCAGGTTCCTGGCCAGGAAAGCCACAATGAAGCAAATTGCAGCAAGGAAGCCCATGTAGCCAAGAACAACATAAAACATGGTGACAGAACCTTCGTTGCATTGAAGGATAATTTCTTCAGGCTGGGAGTGCAGATCAGAGTCAGGAAATGGAGGAGAAACTCCCAACCACATGGCACAGATGAGAATTTGGATAGCAGAACAAGAAAGGATGATGGAGTTGGCCAACCTCTTCCCCAACCATCTTTTCACTTTATTGCCTGGTTTTAAAGCTAGGAATGCCAGCACTACTGTGATTGTTTTGGCCAACACAGACGACACTGCTACTGAGAAGACAATGCTGAACACTGTTTGTCGGAGAAGGCAGGTGGCTTTCCTTGGTTGGCCAATGAAGAACAAGGAGGATAAGAAGCAAAGCAGAAGGGAGACCAGGAGGATGTAGGAGAGGTCCCGGTTGTTGGCTTTGACAATAGGAGTTTCAAGGTATTTAATGAATATGATTAAAACAAAGCCTGTGATTAGGAGCAAGAGTAGAGCAAAGGAGATGAGGATGATGCTCAGATGTTCTTCATAGGACAGGAAGGTTATTCTTTTGGGGATACAATGGGCTCGGTTCTCACTTGGATATTGATCATCTGGGCACTTGGTGCATGTTTTGGTATCTGAGAAAAGAAAGTAATATTTCTTTTATAGTCTTTCAAATTTCAAGAAGACCTTTGGATAAGATGTGATACAGAGAGACAGAAAAGTCTCAGTAAACGGAATATACTTACACTACAACAACAACAAAAATCCCCAATACACAGAACTATAAAAAGAACAACAATAACAACATAAAATTAAAAGAAGAGCTATCTGGTGCTGGAAACTCCCTTCTCTGAGGTAATCCACCAGATTCTTATCCTGCACTGACCTTACCTTATCCCAAATGGTTGGCAGAAGTAGCAAGTCTCCAGAAGTTTAAGTGGATGGGGGCCTATTCAATTTTAAGGGGGAGTAAGTCCAATAGGGCAGGAACTGCAGCAGAAAAGGCAGGCTTCTGATGATCCATAAAGTGGGAATCTTTTAGGGAACAGATCACTTGCATGCGTATTATATCTCCTCTGGTGGGACAAGCAGATATCCTCAAGCAGAGGAAACCCTGCAGATACCCTGGTTCTGTCTCATGGAGGGTTTGAAAGGTGAATTTAATTGCACCTGGAAAGAAACTGGGATTCTGTGGAGCCTGCACAGCAGGGGTGTCCTATGGAAGAACACACAGAAACTCAACGCTGTGCATGCCTTTGCATTCTGGACCATTTTATTAATTCCAGGTGGTTTTCAAGAGCAACCCTATGAGTATGGGATAAAAAGATAGAAACAGAAAACTGATGGCAGAAAAAGACCTAGTGCTGCATCTAGTCTGCCCTTTGAGTTTTTTGTTTTCTTATTTATTTAATATTTAATTTCATTTTTTTCAAAATAAATTCAGATGATGGAATTATGTTTATCCCAAAAATGTTTAAACTCAGTTACTGATGATTGACCCACCAACCATGCTCTCAATACACTGCTCCAAAAATACTGGACAGAGGATAAAAGTTGTCTAACATGGTTGGATCCATGGAGAACCACTTGAGAAGGGTTGCAACACTATTTCAGGACAGGTTGTCCAGCCCCCTTCACACAAAAAATCATTGACTATCCTGAAATTGAGAGTGTCTCGTAACTATTAGGCCTTCTAGAAATTCCTTAAAATGTGATTCTTTCAATGGTCCTGGGGATCCCCTGGTAACAGGGCCCTGTGTGCTGGTTGCACGATAGGTAGCATCTTGATGTACTCCTCTCTTGCTTTCTTAGCATTTATACCTCAATGTTTTAATTTTTATTATTGGTTTGATTGTATTCCACCAAGAGTCACTTTGTGTGAAATAGCCATATAAACTTGATAAATAAATTTGAAAAAACATCTTAAGGAAGATTAATTCATAAATGAATTCAACAACAGGAACTGAGTGTGTTATCTGTATTTTTACTCTGTAAAAATGAGAAGATGACGCAATATGTTTCCATATTCTCTCGATTTGGCAACAATTTTAAAGAGAATGAATTCAACATTGGTATCAAAGGATATTTAGTAGATTGGTCTTTTATTAGTTCTCTGTTTCCCCCTTCTTTCTGTTCATTTTAATCCCAACACTGCATGTTAGAATTTTTTTCCTTTCAGGACCACAACTATATTCCTCTTTTTTTTTTTTTTTGGTGTTATATCTCACTACAGTATTTAACAAGAAAGAAAATTGGAAAGATAAGAAAAGGTGAAAAGAAAATATCTACTTGATGATTTTATGCTGAATCCTCTGTTTGGTTTTCATTGTTTCTTTAACCCAACATCTCTCCCTCTATTGTTCCTCCCAATTAGATATTTCAGCTTATAAGAATATATGATCTTACTAAAGATTAACTGATTAAATGAATGATTGATCGATGCATCTATCAGCCTGTAATTAAAGTTGGTTTAGGTAAACAAAACCCATTGATCTAAAATCATTCCTCAAGTTACAAAAAATACAGATATTTCTAAGAAAGATAAATATGGATGGAAACATCCAAACTGGGAAATGACAGAGAGATTTCCCATGCAATCCACAACATCCTTCTTTCTACCTCACCCTTCAAGATATTTTTCTTATAAATCCCATTTAGGGAAGAAATTGGACACCATTCAAATTGAGAATTATACAATCAAATGTGTCTCTAACATGCATATTGATCAAAGTTTTCTTTTGGTGTCACCCACCTTCCTGAGTGGAGATGGTCCCCTCTGGACAAGGAATGCAGTCATAGCAGCAAACTGGCTCTCCTTCTCGAGCCTGCTTGACAAATCCAGGATGGCATTTTTCCACACATTTAGACTGAGGCAGAGACTGAACAGAAAAAGAAGAAATGCCAAAGAAAATATGTCAGGACTCACCATCCATGTAAGATGGAGGTAGACATGAACATCAGCCAAGTCATCTCTGGACTTCATGTAGGCAAATATGAAATCTCTGACCACTTCCAAATGGTTGCAGGAGGTACAATTACAGGCAGATGCCTCATTCAGTTCCTCCCTTTTTCTTCTGATTTATCAGATTACAATAAAGTACCTTTCTACTTAACAAAATCTGGAGGGATGAAATTGAGAAAAGATTTAATAATTAAGTGGCAACCGGTGGGTTCATCCTCATAGTGGAATTAACATGCATTCCTCTATTCTTCATAAATGCTTGATTTTAAAATATCCACAAATACTAAATTTTAGAGTGAACTTTATTGTAAAATATGTATTAATTTTTCATTTCATTGGATTTATTAAAATAAAATAAAACTGTGAGGAAGAAAGAAACTTTTGACCAGTAGGATCTGGAAAGGTTTCTTCTGGAGTACATAAAACATTGCAAAGCTGCTTCCTTTTCAAAGCAATCCAAAATTATCTCCAGTTAAGATAAAATGAGAAATTTCCTTACAAATAAGGGCTGTCAACCTTAAAGATGTTCTTTATTTGTATATATATATTTGTTCAATTTATATGGCAACCATGCTGGTGAACTAAAACTAAAACTGGCTGACTAGTTTCTAAAACTATAGTGAGGTGAGATGGAGGTGAGGTCATGAGAACGTGTCCCTCAAAAACGGTGAGTCAGGCATTTTTTGATGCACCACATGGGTCATGAGTGTGAGCCTTATGTGTGAAAGGGATATTCAACACAAGATATCCAACACAAGGTCCTTTCTGTTGAGAGAATACAATTAGGTGACACAATCTGACAGGGAAATACACTCTCATATTTATTACTAGTTTGATTTGTAGCCTCTCAGTGTGTCCTAAGGGAGCTAACAATCAAGATAAACAGTTGCATTCAAGGGATTTTCAGATGAAGTGCACTCTTACAAGCCAATGCCCAAATCAAAGTAATATTTCCCTAAAATTGTCCCTTATTATTTCTGATATCAAGATTTTTTTTGCACCAAAGCGATGCTTTAGTACTTCAGTTTTCAAGCCATTATCATGGTGAGATGGGCAGCAAATAAATTTAATCAATCAATCCATAAATGAGCTCATATCAGACCAGTAATTATTTCATGTGAACTGAAAGCCTTGGATCTCCTTCCTAAATTCCACTATCCCAGTGGAGTTAGAGAGAGGCAGCTATAAGCATGTTCCCAGCTCCTAGACTATGAGCCTGCAAATTTGGGAGACCCCTGACTCCAATCAAGGCAAGATGAAGCTTATTTAACAATTGGACCAACAGGACCTCCGTCCAGTCTTGATTCCATTTCATTGGATTCAGTCCAAATTTCAACTCAGGGACTGGTCAACAGAATTGCCTTCATCTTTGATATTTGAAGGAAAAAACTAGTGAACCTGAAGCTATTAACACCAAAATCTCCAGCATATGAGGCCTTGTCTCACCAGTTTTATGGTGATACTAAACTGCCGAAGGGACACTAAATGGCAATGATTTGTGTCCTAAATAATAATCACCCCATATCTCATTTTGGATCAGCTTACAACAGGGTTCAGCATGACAGCATCAGAAGGGAAACCTTGGTCAATAGAACTGAAGCATGCTTATCTGCCTAAAAAAATTATAGAGGTTTTACTCCACACATTCAATTCTCAGTGAATTTTTTGACTGGGTTTAGCCCACTTGAAACGGCTTTGGAAAAATGAGAAAAGACATCAATATTTTCCCCACCTTGTTGAGCAACTTTAACTGTGACAAAGCATCTTGGTTGATTGTAAGTCTCTGTCTTTCAAAACTCCCCAATACCTTGTCGATGGGATCCTCCTTGGGGAGAACCACCCTACTAAAGGTCACCAGGTCTGCTGCTACGTCTCCATTCTGATCCAAGTACACTTTCAGCAAGGAAAGATTGTACAATTCCCTCTTCTTTAGAAATGGATGGAACTAGAATGGAAACATCCAGGAATTTAAAAGCAGAAATCTTGGTTTCTTATCTCTTATCTCTTTTTACATTTGAATCTTTCTTCTATGGTTGTTTAACTTGCAAATATTGTGAGTTGGGAGAACAAGTGTTACTATTATCTTCAAAACTGAAGTACAAAGATTCAGCAATATTTCTAAATCATGTAGTATACTGATAAAATGTATATTAACAAAATGTAATTGATAAAAATTGTCAATCATATATAACAATCTAGCAAAGGTCACCTTTCAAGTAAACAAAATACACAAATAACTAGAGTATTCATAAAGTCCTTGCAAACAACAGGGTGATTACCAGAAAGCAAGGATTTGTTAAGAATAAAGTTGCAAGGCTAATCTTCATTCAGGTAGAGGAGATAGGAAAAATGACCAGATGAAGTAATTCTACTTTATTGTAAGGCTATATTAACAAAAGCTTACAGTTTGAAAGTACAAATCTTTCACTATTTCTTTTGACAGTCAAAAAATTTAGGGAGGACTTTTTCTGTGTTTCTTTCTCTGCCGGTTACGCAGCTGTGGGTTACCCCTCCCCCCAAAAAACCCCCCCATCTTATCTGATCCTTCCCTGCATCTCTTTCTCTGGTCCTCCGAACTCATTCACACCTATTGTTATACTTCCTTAACAGATTGTGTGAATGCTGGTAGTATAACTTGATTTTAGCAAAGAATTAACAAAATGCTTCATGATGTGATGAATGGGGATCTAGTTAATTGAGTGCTGGATGGTATGAGATAATTAAGTGGAGACAACTGTGTCAAAAATTGTACTCAAATAAATATTAATATTACTGATAAAATTGGGGAGTTATGAAAAACAATTAGACCTTGGTCATTGTTTCTCCTATATTTTCATTAATAAAGGAAGTAGATAAATCATGATTTTGTGATGCAAAAATTATAATAACACTTGGACAAAGTTATTTTGGTCTCCTTTAAAAATTGCCAGCTTCTCTCAGGTCTCTATAGATCCCTGTCAGGATGCTGCCATCCTGATGGGAGGGGGGATCTTTGGAGCTCTCCTGTGATGTGTTTAGCTTTGCTTTGTTGACTCGGTTCCACTGCCCGAGGTCATCTGCCTCACCTCACCAAGGAAGAGATGCCTGGGAACATCTTATCTCAGTTTCCATCTGGAGTTCTCACAACCTCTTTGCACCTCTGGATTGGCTCCTATGGACTGGGCAGTTGGGAGGGGTTTTGAACAATGGGGTTTAGCCTAACAATTTCACCCGGGAACTTCAGATTCTGCCTGCCTTCTCTTGCTGTCACTGACTCTGAATAAAATTTCCTTTTGAAAAGATGCCAGTTTCAAGAGTTCTGCTTTCTTGAGAGATTCAGCTGAGGCAGGGCCTTGCAGCTTACAGAAAATAAAAATATGATTTTGTGTTAGAGAGAGCTGCATGAGTAAAGTTCAATAGGAAACTAACTAATTGTTAGCATGCAGGACTTGATACATGATTGTATGAATGTAATGAATGGCAGCTATAATCTGTATTAATATTTCATTTGTAGTTTTTGTCACATTATTCTATGCGTAGAATGGTTACTGATTATAATAAAATAGTAGTAATATTTTAATGTTATGATAATAACCGTATTATTAATTTGTCGATAATGTCATTAATGATCCACTGGAATGATACCAGGTCCTCTTGCAGGCACCACACTTGGAGAAGACACTGCACAATATTTTCATCAGCTTTAGTCAAGGACAAAGAAGGGGAGGAAGAGATCAAAAGAGCTGCTTTAAGCCTTGAGGAAAGACATCAAGCAGAAGAGCCATTTTGGAATAGAATAGAATAGAATAGAATAGAATAGAATAGAATAGAATAGAATAGAATAGAATAGAATAGAATAGAATAGAATAGAATAGAATAGAATAGAATAGAATAGAATAGAATAGAATAGAATAGAATAGAATAGAATAGAATAGAATAGAATAGAGATGGAAGGGACCTTGGAGGTCTTTTAGTCCAGGCCCCTGCTTAAGCAGGAGAACCTATACCATCTCAGACAAGTGACTGTCTAGTCTGTTCTTAGAAATCTCCAGTAATGGAGCGCCCATAATTTCTGGAGGCCAGCTGTTCCACTGGATAATTGTCCTCACTGTTAGGAAGTTTTTCCTTAATTCCAGGTTGCTTCTCTCTTTGATCAGTTTCCAACCATTGTTTCTTGTCCTAGTTTACAGGAGCTTAAAATTAGAAAAAGTCAGGGAACTTTTTTTCGAATATATAAATGGTCTTGGTTGTTGAAGGGAAGATGCAGTAGGAGATGTTGTACAGAATCTTAAGATCTTAAACCACCAAGCCCAGAGAGCACAAAAGACCATGAAAAGGAATTTAGTTTGATGGATCCTTGTTAGGACCCCATACCTTCCACGGTTGCAGCCTTGGAGCCCCCAACATCTCTTCACCCTTCTTCCTTCTCCTCTGGGGTTTGGATGCAGCACTTAAGGCATGGGCCAGAATCTTAATGACACTGTAGGTATAGCCATTATTTCGGATCTGCATCCTATTCTTTTTCTCTTGGGTCTCCACTGTTGCTTTCTGGGTGCATTTTCTCTGGCCTTTGACAGAAAAGGTGTGTTTTGAAACAGAACAGTGAAAATACTCAGTTTGAAATTCAGGTTCCACAAAGAAAGGTGATTTATAGACATTATCGTTTTCCCAACTCTTTTTCCCCTGAAAGGGAAAGCTCCAAATACTATGAACGTGCTTGAGATGCCTATTCTTTTTCATGAAAATTACTCCAACCACTGTCATTATCCAGACTTTCCCTTCAATGTGTCCTGGCAAATCTTCAAGTGCTGAATGGAAGGAAAGAATTCTGTCCCAAGGGGACTCAAATTCTATGAAGTGAACAAAGATGTTGACTTGTCTCCACTTAGAGAGGGCATCCCTGAAGAATGCTGTATGTCCAGTCGTTGAGAATCGTTGTGATATAACAACACAAATTCTATTCTTGACAAGCATAGGAGTAAAAGTCCTCATGAAATTCTCTCCTTTCTCTGTGTCTGGAGCGAAGAGACCAATCAGGGTCCATCCAAAATGGAGGAGAATTTGGACAATTCCTGGGTACTGTATCCCTTCTTTGGGAAGCATCGGATAAAAAAAAGGGAATTGACTTTTATCACTCAGAGCCTCTGAAGCAATTCTATTACTGACCTGAAAAAACCATGAAGAATTCTGTTATATTTGGGGTCCTACCAAGTCCCAATTTTTAGCTTTTAATGAATCCAACTTTTTTCTCACTAACATATTAGAACATTTCCTGTTGATTAGTCATTAGGCATATCAAGATACAGAATATAAAACACAGGACATTAAGAAGACTCAATGTAAAAACAGAATTTAGAAAAATAAATACAATAGAATAAGCATAAAGAATGAAAATAGTATTTCTTTATTACCCCAGAATTTACGATAATCAGGCCATAATTTCCTTCTGAAAAGGGCTTTATTATATATAATTTTTGAATTCTGAGCACAGAGAAAATACATTTTTTAAAATATTAGGATGCCATTAGATTTTTTCTCTAAAGTGCAATCCAAAATATTTATCTCCCTCTTTCTTAAATAATTGTCATTCAAAATAATAGATGTATTACATCTTCTGTTTCTGGAGCTCCACAAATACAAGTATATTCATTGTAAGGAGTCTGGAAGATTTAACTCAATACTTGTAAGGTACATTTGTAGCAGCTGATGCCTTTCAGTGTGTCAACCTTACTGAAGATGGCCCTACCTTTCTCTATTTTGACCGCCTTGGATTCTTTGTGCAGCATTTTTTTAGGTTTTTCTTGAGTGGCAAAAAAGACAGGGAGACGACAGTTCCTAATATAAAATCAAGAATGTTTTAAATGAAATTTGTTTGTTCTAATAGCGTTTGGGGGCTCTTATCGGGTTCCATACCATTAATTTTATTAAACATAATTATATGCCCCAATTTTATAAATTGTATAAATTCCCAATTCTGCTCTGAGGGCTGCAGTTGAAGTCCTTTTATCCCCCCCTCAAGATACTTCTCAGATGATGTGATCGGATTTGTTCCAGCAGTGATATAAATTAAATCCGAAAGTTCAGCTCAATATAAGTACATAATGGTAACGTTGGTATTTTGTATTTAATAATTCCGTCTAAGGAGGCTGCATACCTATTTTTTTTTAAAAAAAAATTAACAGTGCATTCACTTTTGCCTTCTAAATGAGCTCCTTTGATGTTGAGGGAGCCCAGATCCAGTCACAGAGAAAGGTTCCCCCAGGTAAGGAAAGGTGTGAGCTTGCTCTGTTGCCTCCTCATCAATTAGCCCTATATGGCAATGCTGTCATTTCCCAAAGACCATAACTTTTGACTTTGACTTATCCATAATCAGATAATTATTATGAGAATAGGAGCCAAGCCTTCCTAACAGCATATGCAACCCAAATGTCATATTGGCAACACCTTTGTCTTACCTTTTGGTACATATCAATCCTACTTCTGATGGCTCCATTGAGCCCCAAACACACTCTCAAACAAATGAACAAAAATGGGATGGAAGGGAGCATGGAGCTTTTGTAGTCCAACCCCCTGCCCATAGCAAGAAATCCTATACCAATCCAGACAAAAGGAATGTCCAGACTGTTGTTGAAAATCTCCATTAATGGAGCACCCACAACTTCATGAGGCAAGCCGTTCCACTCATTAATTGTTCTCACTGTCAGTGCTTGTAGAAAGGGCTTTGAGCAGGGTCAACATCCTGAGCTCCATTTGAAGGGCAGTCAATTTCTTCCATAATGTTTCTTTGTTTACTGTGTCAAATGCTATGAAGGCAGCAAACCATTATTTCCTCTGATTGATATTTTTATAGTTAGATGGTTCAAGACAAAAGAATTGTCAATAGTGGATCACATCTGCTTAAAGACTGCTGGTTCTTCTACAAGGAATGCACTTTTTATCCACCTACTATCAATTCTTTCCAAGTGGAAGTTTGCATATATCTTAGTCACAATATCTGTTAGAGAAATGGGCCTGGGGTCCTTTTTAGTCCCTTTTTTATATATAGGAATTACAATTGCCATCTTTGACCCAAATGGGCATGGCAGATATTATTTATATGTGTAAATGTATCTGTCAATGGAGGGTCCCATCAGTCGGAATATTTCTTGAATTGTTCAGCTGCTTTAAATTCCTCTCCAGAGGCCACGTCTCTCTTCAGACCTTTTAATATGAATTTGATCATGAGAATTTTAGGGCAAAAAATAGTTGATAGGTTGCCTAACATATTTGTAGATTTTTAATAAAATGGTAGGGTAATGTTAGTGGCCGTTAAATGTTCATAATACATATATGTTTTATCATCAGTAGGAAAGGTAATCCCACAGGACTCTGTTTAAAAATCTAAGATTTGATCATGATTGAGGATATCATTATTTTGGCTAAGACCGTGTAAAATTGTGAGTTTTCCATCAGTACTGCACATTCCTATTGTACAGAAGATCCGTTGACTGAACACAGACCCTCTCCTCGCCTTCACAAGTGTGCAGCAGAAGCTTCTAAGCAATTGGGATGATGTCAAGAAAAGACAGGTCTCTTTTGATCCTTGCTTCCTCCCGACTGTATATCCCAATCCTTATTTATAACACTTACAAATGCCATGGTGAAATGATTATTTGCACCAGAACCAGTTCTTAAACACCCTGATCCTGAGGAACCTTTCATCATCCAAGCTGATGCTAGAGATGTTGCGGTGGGCACAGTCCTCCTACAAAAAAACCTTAGGGGGGATCTGCAGACCTGCGCCTACACTTCATGAAAGCTTTCGGAAACAGAGAGGAGATGTGCTGTTTGGGAGAAAGAGGCTTTTGCGGTAAGATTGCCGTTATTAACTTGGTGCCATTTCTTGAAAGGGAGTAAAGTGCCTTTTGAATTATAGACTGATCATTATTATTATTCAAAATAATCTTGAATTCCATAGAGAAGACACGGTTGGATCTATTGCTTAAACACCAACACCTCACTCACTTTACAGAAAGGGAAGGACCAACACTAACCTGTGGGACTTTGTAGGTACCTGCTAATGTTGACATCTGCATGGAGCTGTCTCTCATAGCTCCATCAACAAGAACCAAAAGCTTATCCTTCCTTCCACAGCTGTAGTTGGGAACATTGGCTTCTCCAGCAGAGAGCATGTCCAGCAAGGCATCTGAGGTGCCCAGGGTGTTATCATAGTTGTCATAGATGTTGTAGCCAAGTGTGAGATTGTGCAGGAGCTTGGGATTCTCCTTCAGAAGTACAATATTGCAGATCATGGGTAGTAATAGGAGCTTTCCATAGGATAAACTAGTGTAAACCCATGATCATGTAAATATTAGCATCATCAACAGCAACAACAAAAATACTTTTTCTCCATTTAATCATCTTTTTTCTCTACAAACTAGCTGAAACATAAGACAATATTGATCCAAAACTAGAGGCAAATGAAAGTCACCCATCACTCTTTAATATTGTTAGTGTAGAGGATGGGGATAGTCCTCAAAAAGGTTTAACAAATCAGAAACATACAATTATTTTTAGCAGTACTAATATTCATAGCCCAGAATAATTCAGTCATTAAAGAAAAACCACCATTAAAGGAAGATTTCTGATAAGTGACCCAGAGAAGCTGTTCTAAAAACAAGTCATCTTCTATTCCTTTAAAAATCAGACATTGCATATCAATTGGTTATAAAAATATGGAAATGGTTGGGCAGAGGAAATTAGAACCATTTCAATCATTACTTTCAACCAAAGTCAATATTCCAGTCATGAATTTAGGATTGAACAGAGAGGGGAATATAATGTGGACTTCTTTCAGGTTTCATTTGCCTCATGTTTCTACTCTCAGAAAATAAGGCAAAAGAGAGAGGCTGTGTTAATTGAAAGGATTCAAAAAATCTGTCGGATCCTGCAATCTAAGAGTAAGTAAAACAAGAAGAAAAAAAGAAGAGTGTTAGAACTGCAAATGGAGGGAATGAAACTCCATCGCATGACTTACAACCGAATCTGACTAGAAGGAGCCATGTTGAAAGGTAATGTTGCAGGTGCTATTTCTGATGTAGAGATGACTATACCAATGAGAAGATCTCCTGGCCTATAATAGCTCCATGGCTTTTCTCCATCCTGGAGGTCCAAATTCAGTGGGCACTTCATTCTCAGCTTCCCAGAGAGTGGCTGGGACACCATAGTATCAGAAGCAGAAGCAGAAGCAGGAGGTCCATAATTCATGAGGCAGAATCAATCTCCTTCCTCTTTTTAAAAAGAATTAGAATTCAAAGCACACTGACAGGGTGGAATATCCAGTAGCTTTCCTGATTCAAACAGAGAAACAACGATTCACCTGAAAGAGAGAGAAAATATATTCAAGAGCACAGCTCCTGTCTGTCCTGTAATGTGAGCCACAAAAAGCATAACCTGTGATATTTATTCTTTTCTGATGCAAGATACCTTCCATGTTGCTTCAGTCTGATGTTTACATCAAAGGCAGTCACCAGAGACATAGGAGAAGAGGTCTCAGAGACAGGGATGGTGATGATTGCACTGAGAAGGAGCTTCTTCTCTTGGGACCCTGAACTTCTTCCAGGTAAGGAGGGGTAGCTGGAGTAAAGAACGTTAGAGAAAAGTCACAGATACACCCCTTGGGGCAGTGTTCTGTAGTGGTCTTAGTCCTTCCTGTTAGGACACGTCCAGAAAGTCATCATGGATGGAGAATGTTCAACAGCCAGGAAAGTGACTTCTGCTGTCCTTCAATGGGGTCTCTTGCCTCCAGAGGCTGCTAGGGATGGTCACCCAGAGTTATGCAGTTTGGTGCCACTCAAGGTTGGTGACACTTAATCATAGTGCTGCCTGTGATTTATCTCCCTGGAAGCACTCAGTATCCTTCAACCTAGCCTAATGTTAAGAGTTTGAGTTTATTTTCAATGAGATCTCCATGTATTAATCCTAATTTGGAGCTGATTTTATAATTCCTTGTAACTGAAGTGAAATTTCATTTGCCATCTGTTCTAGAAAGATCATTTTTTGCATGAGAGCTGGCTAAGAGGCAGGAAAGTGACAGCCTGGGATAGCACAACTGGCACAGAGCGAGAAAACTGTAGAGTGGGTAGAAGTTTTAGTTTCCTTGACACTTTCTGTGTTGTCTTTCCATACCGATACAATGAGAGCCATTAAATTTTAACGTTTCTTGGTTTAAATAAAACAATTGTGCTGTTAGATCTGCAGTTGAGATGGTGGCAGCGCCCGCAGTGCGGTGGATGGTGTGACCTGATTTCTTGCCACAACCACCCGGAATTTGGTTTAGGGGGACCTGGTGGCAGTTCCTCTGTTGTGTAGATGCACTTGGTGTTTTGTGACTCCTGTGACATTCCCATCTCTGAGGCTTTGTTTGTCCTTCCTAGAAGACTTCCATGTGCTTATAGTTTGGTGTCCCTGTGTTCTGGTTTATCTTGGTTGATTGTTGATTATTTTTCTTATCTGGAGGGGGGATGTTAATATATACAGCTTGGCCTAGAAGGGAGAACTGGGGGGATTGAGTGACAGGGGAAGCTGATGGGATGGGCAGGTCCATCCTTACAATGAGGAGCACAGGATGACCAATATCCCAGGTCCATCATTTGAAAGTTGTCCCACTCTATTGTCCTCAGCTTCCACTCTCAGTGCCTGCCTACCAGATCTATGGTGGCTTCAGATACTGGCTGTTGTCTTGAATGCCAAGTGGATGTGTAACATGGCTTCTCTTGTCCATGATGTTACCTGCCATGTTTCTCTGAATCCTAGTTGTGCCCAGAGAGGAGGAAACCTCTCTTCAGTTGCAAATGTGGCCACCTGCTTTGTGGGTTTGCCTCAGGTGAGAGCCCGGGGAAGTGGAGGAGGGTTGTCTGTGGTCATCCATGGTTTATTATAGGCTCTAAACAGGTTGCACCTAGAGCTTTCTTTTGTCTCAGGGGGGTTGTAAGAAAATTTCTCCAGCCTGCTGAAGTATGTTGTGTGAATGTGGCCCTTACTAGAAGATAAGGGCCACACCCAGGTTCAACCTCCAGAAATAAACCATGGTTCAAAGTTGCAAGTATGAATGCAGCCATTGGTGAGGTGACCAGGTTAAATGGGTTGTATAGCTATGATCAGAGCCAGTCTGGTGTAGTGGTCAATGAATCAGACTAGTAACCAGGAGACCATGAATTTTAGTCCTCCCGGGGGAACAAAGCCAGCTGGGTAAACCTGGGCCAGCCAACCTCTCAGAGCCCTGGGAAAGAGGCAATGGCAAACCACTTCTGAAAAACCTGGTCATTATGGTCTTCCTGATTACTTTCACACACAGCCGGTTGAGGCTGTGGGGCTTCCTGAGTCTGGCTTCAGTTTTGCAAAACCAGCCAAGTGGACTACAATTTGCTAAACAGGGGCAGATTTTTTTTTAATCTGGTTGCTCTCTGTAAAAGCGGCAGGAAAACTCCAATCTGATTGTGACAGCGAGTAACAAGTCCTCATGAAGTCTGCAGACAGGCTGATTATGTTGGGGTCCTGGAAGGGCAGGAGGGCTGTAGGAGATGGTTGTCCCTTCCTGTCAAGGGCAGGGACGGCGTGCTGGAAAAGAGGAAGGCAGGTGGAGCCCCTTCGTGATCCAGCTCAAGCAGCCTCAGGCATGGTTGGAAAACGTTTCTTTGAGGACGAAGCCTTCCTAGCAGACAACAAGAGTGGGAGAGCAGCAATGACATCACAGCAAGGGTGCTTCCACAGATTGGGGGGGTCCAAGTCAATGCACCCCCTTCTCTTAGCAGCACAGTGCAGCATGGATGGTCAGGCAGGAACCCCTTCAGGAGGCGAGTCCCGGGCACCTGCAGACTAGGAGAGCTCACCTGAGTCTAGGGTGTTTGCACCCGTTTGCATTTGGCCAGGCTCAGCACACCCAGCATTGGTGGGACCCCCTCAGTCCCCTTTGCAGGACTCAGTTGCAGAGATCCCGCAAATGTGTTGTGTGAGTGTCCCACCAGGTGGTTGACAGTTGTGCATGCTCTGCAGAATTGAACCGAGTGAGTCAAACTCCACTGAGCATCATGGAAGCGTGGGCTCTCCTTAACCTGGATTGGGGAGAAACCCTCTTTCCTGAGCTGGGTGGAGTCATCAAATGAATTATTGGGTGAAGTTCACAGCTCCTGTTTAGGCCATCCAAGTTTTTTCAGGCATTTCTGCATTATTTTTAGCAAGCTGGGCACATCTCAGCCTGGCACTGACCACAGGGAGGGACAAAGGTTTTGGGCTTCAGAGGGAACCAGATTAAAAGTGGCTTTTTTCTCCCTTGCATTCCCAAAGAAACCTCTAAGGAGCAGGGGACTTTGATCATCCATAGAGCCTCTGACAATATTGACTGAGATTTTAAAACTTTAAATATAAAGTTTAATTAAAATTTAAATTTAAAAAAATTAAAATTCCAGTAGCTGGGAACCTTGTCCTGTGCCAATGTGTGAAGAACATTCATAGTGCTAAGCCAGCATCTGGTTTAGATATTTTGGCATGATACATTATGCCAATGTAGCAGTTCTCTTCCCTTAACCTAAGTTAAGGGTGTTGTGTGAATTCACCCAGATTTACCACAAACCATCTATGTGATGGCCAATGCAGTATGTTTGCACAGAAGATGGAAAACCATTTATAGGATCTGCCTTTGGATTCGGGGTCCCTGGCTATCCAGCATGGCAACATTCACAAGAGAAGAGATCAGTGTAGTTTGTGGTCCTGTTTTGCAAAGGAAGGAGCATCTCAGGTTTTGCCCCCAAGTTCCCCTTTTCCCAGCCGTTGCCTTGTCTTATGTGTTATGTCTGGGGTTTCTCTTGAACAAACATTCTTGATTCTTTTTGCTTTTGTAAGCATTCTTGACCTTTCTTGCACGCTAGCAGGTTCCTAAGGATCAAGGCCTGTCTGCTTTGAGATTGTAGCTTCTTAACACAAAGATGTTAGGGAATGGAACTTTCAGCCTTTCCTTCAAAGGCAAAGCACTTCCTGAAAACCTTGCCAAGGTCTCTGGCTCAGCTCCACCTGGGGCCTTTCTGACCACCTTCACCCAGTCGGCTGAGGCTGTGAGCCTTGCTGTGCCTGGCTCTGTTCTTGCAAGCCCAGCCAGGTGGCCTCCAACTCTCTAAAATTGGGATGATTTTTGCAGCTGGTTGTGCTGCAGAGAGGTGACAAGAATCTCCCAATCCTGACAATTAGAATAGGTTTCAAATCCTCATGAAGGCAATTCAGGGGGGTGGGGCAAAGAAGCATGGATTCTGGAGAGTCAGGTGGGATGAGGGGGATACAGGAGGTCTGTGTGCTTTCCTGGCAAAGGCAGGGAGGGTTTTCTGGAAGAGAGGAAGGCAGGCGGAGCCCCCAACCCAGCTGCCCAGGAGAGCCCGGCAGGAGGGACTTCAGGGGCCACGAGGGACCCCCAGGATGCCCCTTCCTCAGAGCCCCAGAGGGTCCCTCCAGGGAGACCCCCCTCACCTTTCCCTCCCCAGCAAAGCCGGATCCCCCTTTGGAGACAAAGGTCCTGCATGGCTTCTCCCCGACAGGAGCCTTTCCTGGAAACACACGAAGAGGAACCGGAGCTTCACAAACCCCCTTGGCTGCATTTCCCCCTGAAATGCAACTCCAAAGCCCATAATCCACTTTAGTCTCTTTCCAGAATGGGATGTGTGTGAAGGGTTCCCCCAGTTCCCCTCCTCCTTCCTGAGCCTTTTCTATGGGCAACATGACAAGTCTGGGCTTTGCTTTTCCCCCTCAGTGCCCAATGTGTGGAAGGGAGTGTGTGGGAGTTCGAATCCCAGGGTCCAGCGCCTGCTGGACGGACCAGTGATGTACGTTAGCCTGGGCTAACGGACCTCGCGTTTGGTAGATAGGAAACACACGGACCACATGTTTCTTCAGGTTGAGTCAACAAGCGAGAGCCCCGAAGGATCTGCCTGCTCCTCTTTTATTGGTATTTTACAGCATAACAAAAGGTTCATAAAGGGCGGGTTTAGCCAAGCAATAAAACTTAAAAGGGTACCTTATCCTAACTCAGGAAATGTAAACTTCAAAGGCGTAGCTTATCTCAACTCAGGAAATATAGACTTTAAAGGCATAGCTTAGAAAGTGATAACTTGTAAGACATAACTCAGGAAGAAATAACTTGAAAGACATAACTCTGGAAAAGATAACTTGAAGGACATAACTCAAGAAGACATAACTCAGGACTAATCTTATCTCAGGACTTGAAAGGCATGGAAACTTTTCTTAACTCAGGAAATGGTTGCAACATCTCCACTGTTTTTATTTTTTAAAGTTCAATCTCCATCCTACTCGTGGCCATAATCTGCATCCTCCGAAACAGAAAAGGGCAACTCCATAAGAATACGAGATTCTTGCTTGGGGGCAAGAGCCTCCATGGCTAAGTCTGATTCAGTATCGGAACAGTTGGAGTCCGTGTCAGACAGTGTCAGTAGGGCAACCTTTTCAGAGGGGTGGAATTTGGGTTTCAAGGGTTCATATATATTGTTTGAGGCAAGCATAACATTAATCTTAGAAAGATTAGAATCCAAACCATTCAAACGATCCTTGAGAAATTGCAAAAGGCGTGAAAAAACACATGGGCCAATCATACATAATATAAGCAAAATTATACAAGGTCCTAAAATAGCAGAAAGCAATGTAGTAATCCAGGGAGAGAAATTAAACATACTTTGATACCAGGATTGTTGGGAGAACCTTTCCTGTTCCCTGTCTTTTAATCGTTTGCGTAACTCATTCATAGAGTCGCACACAATGCCAGATTGATCAGAATAAAAACAACATTCTTCTTTTAAGGCTACACACGTTCCACCTTCCTTTAAAAATAAAAGGTCGAGGGCACGCCTATTCTGCAAAACTACTTCAGCAAGAGACGACAAAGAAGTTGGAAGGGCAGAAATTGAAGTCTCAATGCGGGAAAGATCATTATCTATTTCTAGACTAAGTTTTTGTATTTGTTGTTGATTAACAACTAAAGCCGCAGCTCCAGTAGCTGCTCCTGCAGCACCTAATCCTAAAAGAACTGAAAGGGTTAGGGCTGTAACAAATTCACGTTTTGCACGTAGGTGGTATACCGGTGGTTCCATAAGGGAAACAAAATCAGAGGGGGAATAATAAGTGATTCTAGGGACTAAGCGTACCTGAATACAAAAGGCTTTTTGTTGTATAAGGACATCCCCTGATACACAGGCTGTGGCACCTGTAGAGCAAGCCCAGATGGAGTTGTTGCCGGGGATGAAGAATTGGCCCTTTAAGCTGGCAGAAATATTACCATTACTCAAGGTAAAAAGAGAGTTATAACCTGCCGTATTTACACTGCCCGATCTTTTCTGGGTGAGCCAAACATCACATTGGTATTTGCCAGTGGTGATATTAGCACAATATTGAGAATAATTTGCAGGAATGTTTCCCAAGCAACAACCATGTCCCGTAATAGAAGTAATAGTGATGGATGTTGAGTTCCATCTGCAAGAGTCATCTTTAGTAGCATTCTTAATAGGTTCGATGGAGCCAACAGCGTCATAAAAGGGTGGAGTGGCTGATAAACAGAGCCAACAGTGGTCGGTTTGTGAAGAAGAATTAACAGCACTTTTTAGCAAAAAGGAAGAAGCATTGACAAGGTTAATCAAGGGATTAGGCATATTATGTACAACGGACTGTAAAAAAACAGGTTGAATGCTTTTGTTAGGACCTATAGGAGGGGAATGTGGTGACTGGATTGTGAGACGAATGGAAAAAACTCCGCCGTCGTCTTCAGAACCGCTCCATTCTCTACCACCCCAAGAATATCCGACAGTCCATTGCTCTGTAGTCAAAGTCTTTCCTTGGGATGTGAAGGTAATGTTCATTGGATTTTTCCGCTCACCACAACAATGCAAATTAGAAGGGCAGGAAGGAGAAGGGGGTTTGCCATTACTACGGTTAATGGCAATATAATCATTTGAGCGAGGGGCAGTCCAGGATATAGCGCCCGTAGAAACACAAGACCATGAGGCACAGTATTTATCCAAAAAAGTGCCACATTGATATTTTTCCTCAGGTGTCTTTGGTTCGGGACAAAAATACAGGTCCCACCATGTTGCTTCTAGTGGAGAAGGTGTACACGAACCTTGTTTGTCCCATTTGTTAGTTTGGAAAAATTTTGAAGCAAATTTGTTGACCCCAGGACCCATTTCGGCAAAGTCAAAATGTAAGATAGGGAACCAGGGCCATATTGTGTATTTAGAGATTTGGAATAATACCTGATTTTCAAAGTCACGAACAGTCCATGTGTAGTTGAGAGGTCGATGAGGATTAGGATCAGGAGATCGCCGTCGTCGAGAATGAATGATGCGTTGGTGTGAGCGAGGTTGCTTTGTGGAATGAAAGTGTTGTAAGTGAGGTGAGGTAAAAATACGGGCGGCCAGGTCTAGGAAGGAGCGGGGATGAGGAACAAAGTTGTAAGCAAGTAAACGAGGAGACAAAGGAGGTTTTGCATAGCTCGCCACTGATGCGAGTTCAAAAGAATTTATAGTATAAGTACCATAGGATGAAAATCCAGACACATAATAGTGCCCCATAGTCTCAGGGGTCACAAGAATAGCAAGAGTCATGTGACAAGGGTAATGAGCATAGGTGAGGGAAATAGAGGGAGATGGTGGAAGAGGAATACCACGATTAGGATACTGAGAAAACACAAAGGGACAAAAGGATTGACCTCGGTCATAACAAAGAAAAAGGGCAGTAGTATTGAGATCAAGAAAAGAAAAAACAGGACCACAATATAGGCCTTTATGAAAATTTAGAGGAATTCTCAGGTGCTTTGTCATCATGAGAAGGTGCAGTGTGGACATCATGGGGAAGGAACTTGTCAAGAGTGTCATCAAAAGCAGGGTCCACATGATTGATGCAAAAGTGTTGGACCACTGGACAATATGGATGGTGCAATATGCAGTTGTTGCACCAATAACAGCACGTACATCCACACTCACAAAGGCAATGATGGCACATCCGATGGAGTTGGTGGGTTGTGTGGAGTGATGAAATATGGGCGAATACAACGAGCAGGGACCCACAAAACTCTGTCGGGTAGTTGAACTGCAGCGTAGCCTCTTCCCCAGGTGATGAGTTCAGCTGGGCCTTTCCAAGTAGGATCCGGGAGTTGCCTGTAGTACACAAGTGGTCTTGAAGTTGGGACAACAGGTTTAGTAAAGTGTCGAGACGCAGCAGACAAAGAAGGAGTGCCAGTGAGATTTAGAAAATTGAGAGTATACAGACAAACATTTAACACGTTTTGCAGTGCCGGGAGGTTTGGGGGGCATAAGCCCTTGGACCCCATATAACGATCTAATGCATTTTTTAAAGTTTGATTTGCTCGCTCAACAATAGCCTGCCCTTGGCTATTGAAAGGAATTCCAAATTTGTGGACAATGGACCAGTGATGACAAAATTGTGAAAATTGTGAGCTGACATAAGCTGGGCCATTGTCTGTTTTTAATATTTTTGGACATCCCAGCACTGTAAAGGTACGAATACAGTGATTAATCACTTGTTTTGCAGCTTCCCCTTTTTGTGGGGTTGCCAAAATAAATCCGGAGAACGTATCTACTGTAACATGTAGATATTTCCACGGGGCAAATGGAGGATATTGAGTTACATCCATTTGCCAGGTATCACAGGCTTCAGTGCCTCTAGGGTTAACGCCCTGTGGGATACCTTTAGACTGTAAGCTACAGGTTGGGCATTGTTGAATTATGGCTGTAGCTTCAGCCATAGTGATTCCAAATTGTTTCATTAAGGCTTTCCTATTTTGATGAAAATAGCTGTGACTTTCCCCCGCTGTCATGGGAGCTGGCTGTGGAACTTTGATGACAACAGGTAAAAGTTTGCAGGCTTCATCGGCCATATGATTCCCTTCTGAAAGAAATCCTGGTAAATGTTGGTGACTTCGAATATGTGCTAGAAATAAGGGATGGACACGATCATATAATAGTGTTTGTAGTGAAAGAAAGAGTTTCATAAGGACAGGTGGAATGGAGGGAGACAGATAAGAGTCAAAAATGTTGTGAGTGATATGGGAAACATATAAGCTATCTGTAATGATGTTTAAAGGTTGTAAAGAAAAGGAGCTTAAAGCCAAAATAAGAGCAGCTAGTTCTGCTTGTTGAGCTGATTGTTGAGGCGAAGTTTGCTTTTTGTGCCATGTTCCATTGTATTGCCAAGTACAAGCACCATATGTTTTTGAACCATCAGTAAAAATGGTAAGACAGTCCTTAAGGGGTGAAGGAGCAATAGGAGAAGAAAAGGAAATAGGGACTGTCTTGACAAGTTGTAAACGAGGATCTGCGGGCAAATGACATGAAACATGCCCATGCCAGTTTTCCAAGGAATCTTGCAACACATCTGAATTTTGGAATAAAGGTTCCCATTGTGTTAGCTTAAAGGGAATATATATAGCAATTGGTTCGTATCCAATTAATGTCTTGGCTCGCTTTCTTCCTTTATCAATCAAAAGTGCCATTTGTAAAGGTCTTGTGGTGAGGGTATTACGTGGAGTGTGTGGGAGGTGGAGCCATTCGACAATGTGTAATTTTTTGTCAGATATTTGAACAAGAATGGCAGTGAATAGAGAAGGTGTTGATAAAATTGCAAGGGAAAAAGGTGTGTTGTTCAAGACACGGTCGACCCAAGTGGTCTGCAGTATTGAATTTATATGTTGGAGAGTGGTGTGATGAACATCAGTAAGATGTAAAGTGTCAGCAGGGTGTTTGAGTATAGCTAAGGCTTGAAAAAAGGGAGAAAGAACAGCCGTGGTGAGAGAAAGATAAGATCGTGCCCAATTAAGTGTTCCTAAATATTGTTGCAATTGTACTAATGTAGGGTTGTTTGGAAATTTGAGTTTTGGCAGCTCAGGCGTGGCCGCAGAGGCTAACATTTTATGTCCTAGATATTGAAAGGGATATTGAGATTGGATTTTGTCAGGAGCTATGTGAAGCCCCGCCTCATTCAATATAGATGTAAGATATGGAAGTGTCTTTAATACTGTCCCCTTCGGACCGTCAGCTGCAATTAAAATATCATCCATATAATGATACACCAGAAAGGAAGGGTAGCGATCTCTATAAGGCTGGACTGCTTTATTCACATAATATTGGCACATTGTAGGAGAATTGAGCATGCCCTGTGGCAACACCTTCCAGTGGTATCGTGTAGTTGGCTTTGAATTATTCAATTCTGGAATAGTGAATGCAAACAATAATCTATCCCTTGGATCCAGTGGGATAGAGAAAAAACAGTCCTTTAAGTCAATAATGATCAAATCAAAAGTTTCAGGAATCAAATTTGGATTAGGCAGCCCACATTGTAGCGCTCCCATTGGTTGAATAACAGCATTCACAGCACGTAAATCCTGTAGGAGGCGCCATTTGCCACTTTTCTTTTTAATGACAAAAACAGGAGTGTTATAAGGACTGGTAGAAAATTCAATGTGGGCTAGAGCCAGTTGTTGAGATACCAATTCATGTAGGGCCTCAAGTTTTTCAGCAACAAGAGGCCATTGATCCACCCATACAGGGGTGGAAGAAATGAGAGACAGTTTAAGGGGTGTGATAGCCATTGGTTAGGGGATGTGTAAAGTAGCATGCAGCTGAGAAAGCAAGTCACGACCCCATAGATTAAAAGCAAGAGGAAGGACAAAAGGTTTAAGATAAGCTGTGGTAGAAGTATCAGGGACAGAAGCAGAGAGCCAATCAGTGCTGACCTTTGCCGCTTGGGATCCACCAACTCCTTGAACAGAAGGAGAATCAGAAAGCGCCCAAGTAGAGGGCCAGTCCTTGGTACGAATGACAGAAGCATCCGCACCCGTGTCAACCAAGCCTGTAAAGGGACGGCCATTTAATGAAATGGTAAGCATTGGCTTGAAAGGTTCAACAGGGCAGTGTAAAGCAAGGAGAGAAGAGGTAGAAACAGAGGCAGAGGCAGAGGAGGGAAGTAAAATAAGCGTAGCAATAATTGAGCCCTTTGGAAGGAAAAAGGGGCGATCACCAATAGCAGCAAGAGACAAGTGATGAAGAGAGGATGAATCATAAAGAAAAGGCGCGGCTACCACGCCTTCAACAGTGAGGGAGGAATTAGGCATGAGCAAAACAGGCAATGAAGGTGGAAGCGGTTTTATTAGTGTCACTGAGAGAGGAAGAGTGAAAACAGAACCAGGGTCTTCATAAGAACAATCAGCAGAAAGTTCAACAGGAAATGCGGAGGCAGAAAAGGGAGGGTCAGAAAGGAGAGGAGACATTTCAGCCTTTTTGGTGGGGCTAGCTGATGGCTCCGCAATTAGTTTTCCGACTGGTTTTGGCGTTGAAGAGGGGGGTTTGACCGACATTGAGAAGCCCAGTGAAAACCTTTGCGACAGCGAGGGCAAACAGTTTTTGGTTTAGCAGCAGGGGGAGGGGGTCGCCCACGCGGCGCCCCCCCCCCTCCCGGTGCTCTGCACTGACCTTTGAAATGACCAGGTTTGCCACAATTAAAACAATTGCCAGCAGGACGAGAAAAGGCATAAGTATCGGGAGGGGAAGAGGGAACGGGCAGAGAAGTGGGGGGTAATGAAGAGGTAATAGCAGAAGCAAGGGTGGTCATGTTATAAGAATTAGAGCCGACAATACGGCAGGCACGGAGAAAATCAGCCAGCGTAGCATCAGGCTTATTCGCAAGAGGTTGAAGAACCTTTTGACAATCAGGGTTTGCATTTTCATAAGCCAATTTCATAATTAATTCATTTCTGGCAGCTTCATTGTCAATTTGTCTTTCAAGAGATAATTGCAAACGACTGACAAAGGAAGCATAGTCCTCATTAGTGGTTTGTATGATTTTTGAAAAAGTTTGTAAAGGAGTTTGTTGGGCTTCATCTACCTTACGATAAGCGCCAAGTGCAGCGTTTTTAATCAAAGGAAATGCAGCTCGATCTGATTGGGTCTGCTGGGTGACGGTAAAACGCGTGCCAGTGCCCGTCAGATCATCTTGAAATACATTAGCAGGCAAGCCATTTTGCACAAGGAGAGAAATTTGCTTAGCATATTCTGAGTTCCAAATTACATACTGTGCAGGAGTCATAAGCATACTAAATAAAGTTTGCCAATCTATTAGAAGCATTTCTGAAGCATCAGAAGAGAGAGAATGAAGCAAGCCTTGCACATAGCGAGACTGAAGACCGTAGTCTCGAACAGCATCTTTTATGTCCTTAATAACTTTATAAGAAATATTTTGATAGACTGGAGGGGCGAGACCCCCACGGGGGCTTCGTCCCCATACTACTGGAAATAGAGAAGAAGTAGAGAGAAGGTCTTCGGGATCCAGAGAACCATCCTTTCGTGCCTGTTGTATGGCACGGAGAACAGCACCCCCACAAGTTGAGGAGGGTGGAGAAGGAGAAGGAGGGGGTGAAGGCGACATTGAAGGATAGGGCGGGGGAGCAGTTGGAGGAGAGAGAGAAGGATAGAGCGAAGAGGGGGGTTTTTTTGGCTGTGCCGGCTTTGGAACGTCTTCCGTAGTAGGCACAGGTTGGGAGGAAGGGTCTGGATACAAAGTTTGAAGAGCAGCCATGAGTCCACGCCACGTGCAAAGAATATTAGTTGGCGCCCGGGGTGGTTCATGAAGCCATTTACCAATACGTTCCCAAGTGGATCGGCGAAGAGAGCCGTCCTCGGGATAAGCAGGACAGTGTTTATGAAGGTAAAGAAAGAAAGAGATAATTTCTTTGCGAGACAAAGGATAGACAGTTGTTCCGTTAACTTTTTGCAAACAATTTGCCTTTCTGGCTAAAGAGGAAAGTTCATCCACATGCTTGGACAGAACCTTGGAAAGCGGAGAGCCCATACTTACGTTGCAAGCCTTTGCCAGGTGCGTAGTACAGGAGCCAGAGCAGCGCTTCCCTAGACAGAGAACACGCCATGGAGTAAATCACGTCGGGGTCACCAGTTGTGGGAGTTCGAATCCCGGGGTCCAGCGCCTGCTGGACGGACCAGTGATGTACGTTAGCCTGGGCTAACGGACCTCGCGTTTGGTAGATAGGAAACACACGGACCACATGTTTCTTCAGGTTGAGTCAACAAGCGAGAGCCCCGAAGGATCTGCCTGCTCCTCTTTTATTGGTATTTTACAGCATAACAAAAGGTTCATAAAGGGCGGGTTTAGCCAAGCAATAAAACTTAAAAGGGTACCTTATCCTAACTCAGGAAATGTAAACTTCAAAGGCGTAGCTTATCTCAACTCAGGAAATATAGACTTTAAAGGCATAGCTTAGAAAGTGATAACTTGTAAGACATAACTCAGGAAGAAATAACTTGAAAGACATAACTCTGGAAAAGATAACTTGAAGGACATAACTCAAGAAGACATAACTCAGGACTAATCTTATCTCAGGACTTGAAAGGCATGGAAACTTTTCTTAACTCAGGAAATGGTTGCAACAGGAGTGGCAGTGGAACATGGGTCCTTTCCCTCCCTTTCTTCCTTACGCGGGGTGAAAGGCATCCTTTATTTCTCTCATTTCTCTCTTTCTCTCTCACTCTCTGTACAAGGGTGTGATTTAAAAAAAAATATGTCTAGTCCTGATGACTAGTTTTTAACTAGCAATTTATTAATTTTTATTTTATCCTGGTCACACTATTGCATCAGTCTTTTTTTATTGGTGCCCTTCAACATTAACTTTCAAAATAAACTCAACTTTGGTTTTAACTCAGTAGGAAGCTATTCCAGTTCTGTGACATGTTCAGGCATTAAGTAGTCCCCGGGGTTTTCTCTTTAACCGCTATGTCAACAAATATCAGATTTCTTTTTCTTCAGCCACAGGTGCCGTGTATTCCCTCTGGGGCCAATTTCAAGCATGGTGCTTTCCAACCTCTCAATTCTTGCTGACCGATTTAATTCTAGCTCTGCCCTATCATTTTGAATCCTATGGGGATTATTCCCCTTTCATTCCTCTCCAGAGAAGTGCCCAACAAACTTTGAGTTCCAGAACTAGTTGAATTAGCCGGGGATCTCTGGTGAGAGGGAGAATTATTATTATCATCAAAGTTTCAGCTCTGCTCTTTGGCTGAATCCTCCAGGGGAGACTTTGGGCAGAGACAGATGGAACCAGCTGCAGTTCGCTTCTCTCTCTGACCCGGGAGGCCCTAAATGGAAATCTTTCCTGGAAGAGAACTTGGCTTTAGGCAAAAAGCGTCACTGGAAGATTTCAGACTTTGGACTTCTCTCCCCACTCAAGATCAGGGCTGTCTGTCTTCCTTCACATCAAAGTGTGCCGCCCTGGGGAAAATAAGAGCTGAATGACAATGCAGCTGAGTTTCTGCCTGCTGGGGTCACCCCCCCAAAAGAGCCCCCTTTTCCATCTCCTTTCCCCAAATGTGAGCTCTTTCTTCAGCCCCTCCTTGATTCCCTTGTGCCCCCACCAAGCCCCTCTTTAACGTATAGAAGTGTTGGGGGTCCTGAACATTCCAGATTTGGCTGGGTAACATCTTTCCCTCTGGCTGGAAGCCTCTTCCCCTTTGATCCTGCCCCAACGGGACCCTGCAGTGCCTGGGCCTGATTCTCAGGGCTGCCAGAAATGGACACCATTTTCAATACTCCGATGAGTCCTTGTAGAAATGGTGGCTGCTTTTGAAGCTTTCCAGCCTGATCCTCAGGCTGTTGGGAGACTGCAAAACTCTCCTGGCTCTTGCTAGGCTTGGGAAACCAGACACTGCATGATGATGGGGCAGCTTCAGATGAGCTTCTTTAAACCTTTTCCTAGCTTTGACTCCCCCCCCCTTACTCCCCCAAACCCCACATTTCTTCAATAAAGAACACAAAAAAGCTTTTTATAGACAAATTTGTTCATCTTTAGCACACACACACAAAGAAAAATTAGGTGGTAAAACTATCTAACCACCTCTGCCCTCAAGTCTCTACCCCCTTTAACAACTTAATTTGCTAAATATACTGCATTCCTGAAAAATAATAACAATAACAGAGTTGGAAGCGACCTTGGACGTCTTCTAGTCTAACCCCCTGCTCAAGCAGGAGACCGTACATTTACCCTTTCAGACAAGTGACTGTCCAGTCTCTTCTTGAAAATCTCCAGTGTTGGAGCAGCCACAGATTGTGGAGGCAAGTCGTTCCACTGATTAATTGTTTTGTCAGGAAATTTCTCCTTAGTTCTAGGTTGGTTCAAAATCTACAAATTACTGACACCAGAGAGTCAAAGAGTAGAGAGAAGGAAGGAAGCAAGCAAAGAAAATTTTTGCTCTGTGTTGACAATGCTGACTGTGATGTTAGTGATGCTCAACAGCCCCCCCCATATGTGAAGAGGGCCCCTCCCTCAGAAGAGAGGTTTCTGATCACACCCAAGGCTGCCCTGACTGGATTGGGTTGGGGGCTCGGCCTTCCCTTCTCTCTTCCAGAGTGCCCTCCCTGCCCTTGCCAGGAAGGCCCACAGGCATCCTATAGCATCTCAGTCATTCCTGGTTACTAGTCTGATGCTTTGACCACTACACCAGACTACCTCTGGTCATACCCATACAACCAGTGGTGGGATTCAGCCAGTTTGCACCACTTTGGCAGAACTGGCAGCTAATTTTTTGTTGCCCAGGCCCAGAATGGACTCCCGGAAGTGGCATCCACAGAAAGAACCAGTTGTTCACATATTTGAATCCCACCACTGCATACAACCCACTTAACCTGCTCACTTCCGCAATGGCTGCATTCATAGGATCTCCTGCTTGAGCAGGGGGTTAGACTAGAAGACCTCCAGGGTCCCTTCCAACTCTGTTATTCTGTTATTCTCTCCACAGTGGCTGGGGAGACATGTGAAAGCTTTCACAGTTGTTCAAAAATGAATTTTATTGACTATTTGAATTGCTGGATTCCGGGAATCCTGGAAAATCTTTGCTTCTTTCTGCCTACTTGTCTTAGCTTAAGCGGAAGCCTTTAGGGAGGGGGGTGGAGTGTTTTTTATCCCCCCCCTTCTGTACATAAGGTGCTTTAAGCTATTCTATTTGAATTTATTGCTACGTTTAGAAAAACCATTTTAATCATATTCAGTTTAAAACCTTTTTCCCCTCGTTCTGGGCATTTTTTTGTGCTGCTTGAAGTTAGTAACAAAGTATCTGCATTAAGTTGAGAACTTTCACTGCCTTGCGTTTGGTGTGTATTTAGCTTAAACTTGGCTCGACACCCAGACTTGGCTCCACGCCCAGACATTCCTATCTGACCGCAAGAAGATACTTTTTTTTTCTTCTCCCTGCTTTTTTTTCTATTAGTCTAACTTGATTTTAAAGTGCTATCTCAGATATATGGACTGGCTCTTTCTTTTGGATTACAAATACAAGATTTACCTACAGTTTGTCTTTGGATTTATACTAGAAAAAACTTTAAAGATGATGCTCCAGAACTAACTACTAATTTTCAGCACAAGGAAGAACACCAAGTTTAAAGAGGCCTGCATGCAACATATACAATTTAAAGAGATGGAAGAATCCCATTTACAATCTATTTGGAAACGTATGTTGGGAAGAATTTACGAATTCAATGAACGAGGTAGTGGGCGACTACCACTGGGGAGGACACTCGTTGATCGCGGAGGGAGCAGCAGCTCCCTCCGCGATCTGAGACAGCTCCTCTGGGCAGATGGGGAAAAGATCGGCCATTAACATGGCCGATCACCTAACTGCTCCAGCCGAAAGCCACAAGAACAGCTAAGGAAAAAGAACCACCGTGGAAGATCCGGGTGAGATCTTTCCTTCCCTCTCTGTACCCTAACTACCTCCCTGTGAAAAGCTTCTGGAATTATTTCCCTACTTTAGGAGAGCGGTGTTCAGATATTTGGGGAAATGAGCACTGGAAAAACAATTAATTTTTATTGACTATTTGACTTGCTGGACTTCAGGAATCCTGAAAAAACTTTGCTTCTTTCTGCCTACTTGTACTAGCTTAAGCGGAAGCCTTTAGAGAGGGGGGTGGAATGTTTTTTATTCCTCCCCCCTTCTGTACATAAAGTGCTTTAAGCTATCTATTTGAATTTATTGCTACATTTATAAAAACCATTTTAATCATATTGTTCAGTTTAAAACCTTTTTTTCCTCATTCTGGGCATTTTGTTTTGTGCTGTTTGAAGTTAGTAACAAAGTATCTGTGTTAAGCTGAGAACTTTTACTGCCTTGTATATTCAGCTTAAACTTGGCTCGACGCCCAGACTTGGCTCCACACCCAGACATTCCTATCTGACTGCAAGAAGATACTTTTTTTTCCTTCTCCCTGCTTGCTTTTCTATTATTCTAACTTGATTTTAAAGTGCTATCTCAGATATATGGACTGGCTCTTTCTTTTCGATTACAAATACAAGATTTATCTACAGTTTGGCTTAGATTTATGCTAGAAAAAACTTTAAAGATGATGCTCCAGAAATAACTACTAATTTTCAGCACAAGGAATAACAGAGGAAGAACACCAACTTTAAAGAGGCTTGTATGCAACATATACAATTTAAAGAGATGGAAGAATCCCATTCACAATCTATTTGGAAACGTATGTTGGGAACAAATTACGAATTCAATGAACGAGTGAATGCTAGACTAGATGCTTTCATTATAAAACTTCAAAATGACTTCCAGACTTCAACTGACTACTCTACAACTCAAATAATAAGAGATGAAAAACAAAGCAATGTAGAAGAAAATATCTCTGAGAACTTTGATGATCAAAGACGGATTTCCATTAAAATATCTACAAAGTCAAAAGCAATGGGACCTGATTTGCAAATACGAGATTTGGAGAACTGTGATAATATGGATAATCAACGAGTAATTATTACATTGAATAAAAAGAACTATACAGCTCTGATAGTATTGGAAAAAAGAGAAAAGAAATATGATCAGACTGAATTGTTCAGGAATATACATAATCAAATATGGAGATTTGATGATTTAAAGGCTCTTTTATGGAAACCTGCTTGGCACAAAAAGAAAGCTAGAATTAGATTCAAAAATGAGAATTAAAAATTTATCTGAAGGGTTAAAAAGGCTTAAGATTTTGGTTTGAAATAATACTACTGAGATGAAAATTACTGATTTGATTATGGTCTGGAATGGTAATATGGAATTGGTAAACAAGAAGAATAGAATAAGAAATAGAATATAGATATGAAAAGAAATAAGAAAATATTTTTTGGGGGAATGGATGGGATTTAAATTTTAGAGTAATAAGAAATAGAATATAGTTGGGAAGTATGAAAATATAATGGTAATAATATGTATATTTGAGAAATAATTATTGTTTTATGAGGGAAATTGAGAGATCTGAAATGTAACTTATTGTTTATTCAAGGCTAAATTGGAAAATGGTAATTGTAAATTAGTTAAATTCAAAAACAGGAGTTGGATTGATATTGGTGAAATATTACTGATATTTTTTTACAATGATTGAACGTTATTTAGAAATGTATTAATTTGATTATGTTATAGCAATTGAGGGACTTTTAGAGATATGGATTGATTTATAAAATATATATTTGAAATAGAGTAGAATAGGAAATAGAATATAGTTGGGAAGTATTAAAATATAACAGTTGGAATAATATGTATATTTTAGAAATAATTATTGTTTTATGGGAAATTGGGAGACCCGAAATGCAAATTATGTGTTCATTTTAGGCCAAATTGGAAAATGGTAATTGTAAAATAGTTAAACTTAAAAACAGGATTTTGATTGATATAAGTGAAATATTATTGATATTCTCTTTACAATGATTGAATTCTATTTAGAAACGTATTAATTTGATTATGTCATAGCAATTGAGGGAAATAGAGAAGGAACTTTTAAGGAATTATTGAATTATATATGTTTGATTATGTTCTTTTTTTTTTATGATGATTGACCACCCTATCTCCACGTGGATTCTTAAGCACTCTGATGTAAAATTAAAAAAAACCAATAAAACTTTTTTTTTTTTAAATGAATTCTAAAATATAAGTGCTTTCAACTAATACCAAAAGTCCTGTGGGCTTCTTCTGGGATTGGCTTAGCTAGTTCTCCCAAATCCTGTTCAGTAGCTTTCATTCACAAGGAATTGTCAGTGAGTTTAAAGCAACACAAACTTGAAAACTCCTCGCAGCCATGGACTTGTTGAATAGCATAAAGTCAATGGCCAGGATGTTCTGCAAAATTGCCGTCCTGATCCTCATTCAGGAGAGGAGCAGATTTGAAGTTTGGCTTATACTTTTTACTACTAAACAAGCCAGTTTTCTTTTTTTTTATCATAACAAGTTTTATTAGTTTTTGTTTGTTTTACAGCCAAGTGCTTGTAACACATCGTGGAGATAGGGCACTCCAGAGAACACAACAAAAAATACAGTCATACATATACAGTTTAAACGACTACTTTAAAAGTTCCCTCTTATGGTATACAATTCGAGCATTCCTAAAATATAAATTGTTTCTCACCTCTATCTATTATTCCAATTTCAATTTATATTTCTCAATCAAATTATATCTCTTATTATATTTCACATGCATATTATGTAAATAAACATGAATTTATATATTTTAAAACTATTTCATTAGACATAGTAATATAATAACATCATAATAATAATAATAGGACAATAATTATTTCTATCATAAACAAGTAATATAACTATTATATCTTAATATTTCTCAACTATATTCTATTTCATATATTCTATCCAATATTTTCATAGATCAGTCCACATCCCTAAAAGATTCCTCAATTGTTTCAGTTTAATCCATTTAATATCTCACTAATTACCATTCAATTCTTATAAATAAAAATATCAATAATATTTCACCAGTCTCAATCTCAATCTAACTCCTTTAATTATAAATTTTCCAATTATTCTTATTGCCATTCCAAATCATACTCAAATCCATAATTTAAATCTAGTGTTGACTCATACCAAAGTGACCTTAAAGATCTCAAAAATATTAGTTCAATCAATGTCCAGAAGCCCTTTTTACCCATCAAATAAAATTTTAACTCTTATTTTTAAATCTAATTCTAGCTTTCTTTTTGTGCCAGTTAGGTTTCCACAACAGGGCTTCTAAGTCCTCCCATCTTAGTAACTGGCTAAAGGCCTTTTCCCACCATTGAGTCCAGTCATATTCTTTTTCTCTTTTATCCAGTATTGTCTGTACTGTCATGTTGTCAACGTTTTTTGTGCCTCGTATTTGGAAGTCCAATCCTGTTGCTTTTAAAGTTGTAAATGTTTTAGTTGGGTTCTGCCTTTGATCATCAAAGAAATCCATCATGTAGGATGTGTCCTCTTCCTCTTCAATAAATTCAGTAGATTCAATAGATTGTAAATGTATTCCATCCATCTCATTAAGTTGTAGATCTGATTGTCTATCATAGTCAATCAAAGGTTGAGCTTCAATTTTTAATTCTGAGTCCTCCTTGAATCTAAACGATCTAATATGTTCTTTAAGTTCCAGTCTTGCTTCTAAGATTTTTTCTAATATAAGTCCATAATTAATCTGTGAGTAGGATTCCATCTTCTTCTTTTTTTTTTTTTTTAGAGAAGTTCAGCTTAAAAAATAGATTGCAGCGTTATAAAATATAAAATGCAGACAGAAATATATTTCCAAAGAAAGATAGAGGAAAAAAAAACAACCAATAGTCAAGACCAGCACAGAGATAAAAACTGGCAGTCAGTTGTTATATTGTAATCCAGTCTGGGCATCAGGCCAAAATCAGGAAGTGGGAGTTCAAAGAGCAAGTTACATTGTATCAGTCCGTTTCTGGGCTTCATGCCAAGTCCCAGGATGCATTGTATCCAAAATAATCTACATAAGTCCGCCCAGAGAGTAAAAAGTTTTTTAGGCAGTACTGTTCAGGAGGGGGGGGGGAAACAAAGAACATTCCACCCCCTCCCTAAGGATTTTCACCTAAACTGAAGATAAACAAGCCAAAAGAGAAAGTCACAATAATCCGGATGCTCAAGTTCCAACTGCTTATGTAGACAAAATAAAATAGTAAAAAAAAAACAATAATTGTTTTTCCAAAGCCCGTTTTCCCCAGTAATCAAACGCTGCTTTCTCAAAATAGGGAAATAGTTCTTAAAGCTGTTAGCAGGGAAAAAGGTAAATTAACAAGAGGGAAGGAAAGGTCTCACCCGGATCTTCCACGGTGGTTCTTTTCGCTTAGATGTTGCTGTGACTTTCGGCTGGAGCAGCTGAGTGATCGGCCATGTTACTGGCCGATCTTTTCCCCGTCGGCCCAAAGGTGGTTTTCTCGGACCGCAGAGGGAGCCGCCGCTCCCTCCGCGATCAACGAGTGCCCTCCTCTACGGTGGTCGTCCCTACAGGGCGACTTTCGACCCTATCCAGGGTCTACCGGCGGGGGGAAACCGGACGGCCAAGAGAACGAGTTCTCTGCACGTCCGCGGGCGCTGCGACCGGAACCGGAAGTCTTAAATGTGTCTTTAAGAGGCATATTGATCAAAGTTTCCCTATGGTGTCACCCACCTTCCTGAGTGGAGATGGTCCCCTCTGGACAAGGAACACAGTCGTAGCAGCAAAATGGCACTCCTTCTCGAGCCTTCTTGACAAATCCAGGATGGCATTTTTCCACACATTTAGACTGAGGCAGAGACTGAGAAGAGAAAGAAGAAATGCCAAAGAAAATATGTTAGGACTCACCATCCATGTAAGATGGAGGTAGACATGAACATTAGCCAAGTACTCTCTGGGCTTCACCTAGGCAAATATGAAATCTCTGACCACTTCCAAATGGTTACAGGAGATACAATTGCAGGAAGATGCTTCATTCAGTTCCTCTCTTTTTCTTCTGACTTATCAGATTACAATAAAGTACCTTTCTACTTAACAAAGTCTGGATGGATGAAATTGAGAAAAGATTTAAGTATTAAGTGACCACCGGTGGGTTCCTCTTCATAGTGGAATTAATATGCATTCCTCCATTCTTCATAAATGCTTGATTTTAAAATATCCACAAATACTAAATTTTAGAGTAAACTTTATTGTAAAATATAGATTACATTTTCATTTCATTGGATTTATTTAAGTAGAATAAAACTGTGAGGAAGAAAGAAACTTTTGACCAATAGGATCTGGAAAGGTTTCTTCTGTAGTACATAAAACATTGCAAAGCTGCTTCCTTTGAAAGCAGTCCAAAATTATCTCCAGTTAAGATAAAAAGGGAAATCTCCTTACAGAGAAGGGCTGTCAACTTTAAAGATATTCTTCATTCATACATATATTTGTTCAATTTATATGGCTGCCATGCTGGTGAATTAAAACTGGTTGACTAGTTTCTAAAACTATAGTGTGGTGAGACAGAGGTGAGGTCATGAGAACGTGTCCCTGAAAAAGGGTGAGTCAGGCATTTTTTTTTTAAAACAAGTTTTATTTTTTTTTATTTTTTTTAGATTTAGATCAGAGTGCTTTAAGAATCCACGTGGGGATAGGGTGGTCAATCATCCGGGAAAAAAATATAATCAAACATATATAATTCAATAATTCCTTAAAAGTTCCTTCTCTATTTCCCTCAATTGCTATAACATAATCAAATTAATACATTTCTAAATAGAATTAAATCATTGTAAAGAGAGTATCAATAGTAATTCACTTATATCAATCAAAATCCTGTTTTTAAGTTTAACTATTTTACAATTACCATTTTCTAATTTGGCCTAGAATGAACACATAATTTACATTTCAGGTCTCCCAATTTCCCATAAGACAATAATTATTTCTAAAATATACATATTATACCAACTGTTATATTTTAATACTTCCCAACTATATTCTATTTCCTATTCTACTCTATTTCAAATATATATATTATAAATCAATCCATATCTCTAAAAGTCCCTCAATTGCTATAACATAATCAAATTAATACATTTCTAAATAGCGTTCAATCATTGTAGGAAAAAAATATCAGTAATATTTCACCAATATCAATCCAACTCGTTTTTGAATTTAACTAATTTACAATTACCATTTTCCAATTTAGCCTTTTATATATATATATATATATATATATATATATATATATAACAAGTTTTATTAAATGTTTTAGTTTTACAACGAAGTGCTTAGGACTCATCGTGGAGATAGGGCACTCCATAGAACAAAATAGAAAATATAATCATACATAAACAATTTAAGTTACTTCTTTAAAATTTCCCTCTCTATTTTATCAATAAAAAAAAAACAAGAAACAAAACTATCAATAATATTTCCACCCATTTTCGATCTTAATTAACTATTAACATATTCCAATTCGGCATTACATAAACATATAGTATACAATTCGGGTATCCATATAATACAGATTATTCCTAACCTATACATATTACTCCAATTATTCACTTTATACTTCTCAGTTAAATTCTATCTCTTATTCTATTCTATTTCACATACATATTTTATAAATGAATATAACTTTAAGTTTTTTTTAAACCATTTTACGTTAGCCTAAATTATTTCTAATTATTTCTAAAATAAACATATAATATAATTGTTATATATATATATTAATATTTCTCCACTATATTCTATTTCCTATATTCTATCAAACATTTTTATAAATCAGTCCAATCTTCAATCATTGCAAGTAAAAATATCAGTAATATTTTACCAATCTCAATACAACTCCTTTAGTTTTAACTTTTCCAATTTTCCATAATTGCCATTCTAGACCATAATCAAATCCCTAATTCACATCAATATTAGTCAGACTAAAATGTTAGACCTTAGAAATCTCAAAAATATTAGCTCACTTGAAGTCTCTAAAAACCATTTTACCCGTCAAATAAAGTTTTAACACTCATTTTTAAACCTAATTCTAGCTTTCTTTTTATGCCAAGCAGGTTTCCACAATAGGGCCTTTAGCTCCTCCCATCTTAATGTTTGACTATACACATTTCCCACAGTTGCGTCTGATCATAGTCTTCTTCTCTTTTTCCCAATATTGTCTGCACTATGTAATCAGTCTTAGTCAGTATAGTGATTATTCATTGTTTGTATATATTGTCAGCATTTTTAATGTCTCGTGTTTGAAAGTCCATTTCTGTTGTTTTTAAAGCTATAGATGTTTTAATTGAATTCTGCCTTTGGTCCTCAGAGATCTCGATCCTTTGTATATAAGGTGTAGCATCTTCCTCTTCAGTAGGTTGTAGATATAAATCCTCATTAGGTTGTAAATCTAGTTGTGTGTCATGATCAGTTGAAGTTTGAAATTCAATTTTTAACTCTGAAACATCCTCTTTCCTGAGTGTCCTGAAATGCTCTCTTAATTCTTCTCTCATTTCCAAAAAAAATTCTAGTATGAGTCCATAGTTAAGCTGTGAGTGGGATTCCATTCTTCTTCTCTCTTTTTTTTATAGTAAAAGTTCAGCAGTGTCTGGGCGTGACGCCAAGTTCAGCAGTTCAGCTGCAAATGGTTACATTGTTACGATAAGGCTTTCTGGGCTTCACGCCAAGTTCCGGGATACATTGTAACCATACAATCCACATAACTCCACCCAGAAGCCAAAGAGGTGTTTTTTTTCCTTTTAAAGTAGATAAAAATGTTCAGAAGGGTGGGGAGGAAAAAAAACACTCCACCACCCTCCCTAAAAATTTCCACTTAAGCTGAAAACAAGCAGGCAGAAAGAGAGAGTCACAGTAAGGCTTTTTCTTCTTCTTCTTCTTCTTCTTTTTTTTCAGGATCCCCCGAATTCCAACAGTTCAAATACACAATAAAAATTAGTTACTTTTTTTCCCAAGTATTTGAACACTGCTTTTTCAAAGGAGGGAATAGTTTCTAGAAGCTTTTCACAGGGAAGTAAATAAGATAACAAGAGGGAAGGAAAGGTCTCACCCGGATCTTCCATGGTGGTTCTTTATGCTTAGATGTTGCTGTGACTTTCGGCTGGAGCAGCTAAGTGATCGGCCATGTTACTGGATGATCTTTTCCCTGTCAGCCCAAAGGTGATTTCTCGGATCGCAGAAGGAGCTGCCGCTCCCTCCGCGATCAGACGAGTGTCCTCCTCGACGGTGGTCGCCTCTCCGGGGCGACTTCCGACCCTGTCCAGGGTCTACCAGCGGGGGGGAATCGGTCGGCAAAGAGAACACTGGGCGCTATCTAACAAAATGAAATTCAATGGTGAAAAAAGTAAGGTTCTACATTTAGGCAAGAAAAACCAAATGTACAGGTATAGTATAGGGGGTACCTTGCTCAATAGTAGTAACTGTGAGAGGGATCTCGGAGTCCTAGTGGACAATCACTTAAATATGAGCCAGCAGTGTGCTGCAGCTGCCAAAAAAGCCAACACAGTGCTAGGCTGCATTAACAGAGGATAGAATCAAGATCACATGAAGTATTAATACCAATTACAATGCCTTGGTAAGGCCACATTGGAATACTGCATCCAGTTTGGTCACCACGATGTAAAAAAGATGTTTGAGACTCTAGAAAGAGTGCAGAGAAGGGCACAAAGATGATTAGGGGACTGGAGGCTAAAGCATATCAGGAACGTTTGCTGGAATTGGGTAAGTCTTGTTTAATTAAAAGAAGGACTAGGGGTGACATGATAGCAGTATTCCAAATCTCAGGGGTTGCCACAAAGAAGAGGGAGTCAAGCTATTCTCCAAGGCGCCTGAAGGCAGGACAAGAAGTAATGGATGGAAACTAGTCAAGGAGAGAAGCAACCTGGAACTGAGGAGAAACTTCCTGACAGTTAGAACAATTAACCAGTGGAACAACCTGCCTCCAGAAGCGGTGAATGCTCCAACACTGGAAGTTTTTAAGAAGAGACTGGACAGCCATTTGTCCGAAATGGTATAGGGTTTCCTGCCTGAGCAGGGGGTTGGACTCGACGACCTCCAAGGTCCCTTCCTATTATTATTATTAGATTATTATTATTATTATTATTATTATATTATTATTATTATTATTATTATTATTATTATTATTATTATTATTATTATTATTATTATTATTATTATTATTATTATTATTATTATTATTATTATTATTATTATTATTATTATTATTAACGTACTCTTTGCCTGACCGCAGGCGCTGTGACCAGAACCGGAACTCTCCAATTTAGCCTTGAATAAGCAATAAGGTAGATTTCAGATCTCTCAATTTTCCTCATAAAACAATAATTATTTCTAAAATATACATATTATTACCATTATATTTTCATACTTCCCAACTATATTCTATTTCTTATTCTACTCTAAAATTTTAATCCCATCCATTCCCCCCCAAAAAATATTTTCTTACTTCTTTTCATATCTATATTCTATTTCTTATTCTATTCTATTCTTCTTGTTTACCAATTACATATTACCATTCCAGACCATAATCAAATCAGTAATTTTCATCTCAGTAGTATTATCTCAAACCAAAATCTTAAGCCTTTTTAACCCTTCAGATAAATTTTTGATTCTCATTTTTAAATCTAATTCTAGCTTTCTTTTTGTGCCAAGCAGGTTTCCATAAAAGAGCCTTTAAATCATCAAATCTCCATATTTGATTATGTATATTCCTGAACAATTCAGTCTGATCATATTTCTTTTCTCTTTTTTCCAATACTGTCAAAGCTGTATAGTTCTTTTTGTTCAATGTAATAATTACTCGTTGATTATCCATATTATCACAATTCTCCAAATCTCGTATTTGCAAATCAGGTCCCATTGCTTTTGACTTTGTAGATATTTTAATCGAAATCCGTCTTTGATCATCCAAGTTCTCAATAATATTTTCTTCTACATTGCTTTGTTTTTCATCTCTTATTATTTGAGTTGTAGAGTAGTCAATTGAAGTCTGGAAGTCATTTTGAAGTTTTATAATGAAAGCATCTAGTCTAGCATTCACTCGTTCATTGAATTCGTAATTTGTTCCCAACATACGTTTCCAAATAGATTGTGAATGGGATTCTTCCATCTCTTTAAATTGTATATGTTGCATACAAGCCTCTTTAAAGTTGGTGTTCTTCCTCTGTTATTCCTTGTGCTGAAAATTAGTAGTTATTTCTGGAGCATCATCTTTAAAGTTTTTTCTAGCATAAATCTAAGCCAAACTGTAGATAAATCTTGTATTTGTAATCGAAAAGAAAGAGCCAGTCCATATATCTGAGATAGCACTTTAAAATCAAGTTAGAATAATAGAAAAGCAAGCAGGGAGAAGGAAAAAAAAGTATCTTCTTGCAGTCAGATAGGAATGTCTGGGTGTGGAGCCAAGTCTGGGCGTCGAGCCAAGTTTAAGCTGAATATACAAGGCAGTAAAAGTTCTCAGCTTAACACAGATACTTTGTTACTAACTTCAAACAGCACAAAACAAAATGCCCAGAATGAGGAAAAAAAGGTTTTAAACTGAACAATATGATTAAAATGGTTTTTATAAATGTAGCAATAAATTCAAATAGATAGCTTAAAGCACTTTATGTACAGAAGGGGGGAGGAATAAAAAACATTCCACCCCCCTCTCTAAAGGCTTCCGCTTAAGCTAGTACAAGTAGGCAGAAAGAAGCAAAGTTTTTTCAGGATTCCTGAAGTCCAGCAAGTCAAATAGTCAATAAAAATTAATTGTTTTTCCAGTGCTCATTTCCCCAAATATCTGAACACCGCTCTCCTAAAGTAGGGAAATAATTCCAGAAGCTTTTCACAGGGAGGTAGTTAGGGTACAGAGAGGGAAGGAAAGATCTCACCCGGATCTTCCACGGTGGTTCTTTTTCCTTAGCTGTTCTTGTGGCTTTCGGCTGGAGCAGTTAGGTGATCGGCCATGTTAATGGCCGATCTTTTCCCCATCTGCCCAGAGGAGCTGTCTCAGATCGCGGAGGGAGCTGCTGCTCCCTCCGCGATCAACGAGTGTCCTCCCCAGTGGTAGTCGCCCCTCCAGGGCGACTTTCGACCCTGTCCAGGGTCTACCGGCGCGGGGAAACCAGCCGGTGAAGAGAACAGACTCTTCGCACGACCGCAGGCGTTGCAGACTAGAACCGGAAGCCTAGTCGGGCATTTTTTGATGCACCACATGGGTCATGAGTGTGAGTCTTATGTTTAAAAGGGATATCCAACACAAGGTCCTTTTTGTTGACAGAATACAATTAGGTGACAGGGAAATACACACTCATATATATTATTAGTTTGATTTATAGCCTCTCGGTGTGTCCTAACAATCAAGATAAACAGTTGCATTCAAGGGATTTTCAGATGAAGTGCACTCTTACAAGCCAATGCCCAAATCTGAGTAATATTTCCTTCAAAATTGACCTTTTTTAATTCTGATATCAGGATTTCTTTTTCACAAAAGTCATGTTTCAGTACTTCAGTTTTCAAGCCATTATCATAGTGAAATGGGTAGCAAATAAATTTAATCAATCAATCCATAAATGAGCTCACATCAGACCAGTCATTATTATTTCATGTGAACTGAAAGTCTTGGACCTCCTTCCTAAATTCCACTATCCCAGTGGGGTTAGAGAGAGGCAGGTATAAGCATGTTCTCAGCTGATTAAAAACATCCCAGACTATGGGCCTGCAATTTTGGGAGACCCCTGACTCCAATCAAGGCAAGATGAAGCTTATTTAACAATTGGACCAACAAGACCTCCATCCAGTCTTGATTCCATTTCATGTGATTCAGTCCAAATCTGAACTCAGGGACTGGTCAACAGAATTGCCTTCATCTTTGATATTTGAAGGCAAAAAAGCTAGTGAACCTGAAGCTATCAACACCAAAATCTCCAGCATATGAGGCCCTGTCTTACCAGTTTTATGGTGATACTAAACTGCCGAAGGGACACTAAATGACAATGATTTGTGTCCAAAATAATAATCACCTCATATCTCATTTTGGATCAGCTTACAACATTCAGCATGACAGCATCAGAAGGGAAACCTTGGTCAATAAAACTGAAGCATGCTTATCTGCCTAAGAAAATCATAGTTTTTTGAGTGGGTTTAGCCCACTTGAAATGGCTTTGGAAAAAACAGAAAAGACATCAATATTTTCCACACCTTGTTGAGCAACTTTAACTGTGACAAAGCATCTTGGTTGATTGTAAGTCTCTGTCTTTCAAAACTCCCCAATATCTTGTTGATAGGATCCTCCTTGGGGAGAATGACCTTACTAAGGATTGTCAGGTCTGCTGCTACGTCTCCATCCTGATCCACGTACACTTTTAGCAGGGAAAGATTGTACAATTCCCTCTTCTTTAGAAATGGATGGAACTAGAATGGAAACATCCAGGAATTTTAAAAGCAGAAATCTTGGTTTTTTATCTCTTATCACTTTTTACATTTGAATCTTTCTTCTATTGTTGTTTAACTTGTAAATATTGTGAGTTGGGAGAAAAAGTGTTACATTATCTTCAAAACTGAAGTACAAAGATTCAGCAATATTTCTAAATCATGTAGTATATAGATAAAATGTAGATTAACAAAATGTAATTGATAAAAATTGTCAATCATATATAACAATCTAGCAAAGGTCACCAACCAACTAAACAAAACACACAAATAACTAGAGTATTCATAAATTCCTTGCAAACAATAGGCTGATTACCAGAAAGCAAGGATTTGTTAAGAAGAAAGTTGCAAGGCTAATCTTCACTCAGGTAGAGGAGATAGGAAAAGTGATCAGATGAAGTAATTCTACTTTATTGTAAGGCTATATTAACAAAACCTTGCAGTGTGAAAGCACAAATCTTCCACCATCTCTTTTGACAGTCAAAACACTTAGGGAGGAGTTTCTTTCTCTGCCAGTTATGCAGCTGTTGGTTGCTCCCCGTCCAAACCATCTTATCTGATCCTTCCCTGATGCAAAACTGGACGGGGGAGACAGAACTTGTCTCCCAGGCATCCATGGCGGCTGCATGGCAAACCGGAAGTCCATATTGGAAACACTTTTGTCTTACCTTTTGGTACATATCAATCCTACTTCTTTATAACACTTACAAATGCCATGGTGAAAAGATTATTTGCAGCAGAACCAGTTCATAAACACCCTGAACATGAGGAAACTTTCATCATCCAAGCTGATGCTAGTGATGTTGCGGTGGGCACAGTCCTCCTACAAAAAAAAGCATAGGGGGCATCTGCAGCCCTGCGCCTACACTTTATGAAAGCTTTTGGAAACAGAGAGGATATGGGTTGCTTGGGAGAAAGAGGCTTTTGCAGTGAAATGGGTGTTATTAACTTGGTGCCATTTCTTGGAAGGGAGTAAAGTGCCTTTCGAACTATAGACTGATGATTATTATTATTCAAAATAATCTTGAATTCCATAGAGAAGACACAGTTGGATCTATCACTTACACACCAACACGCCACTCACTTTACAGAAAGGGAAGGACAAACACAAACCTGTGGGACTTTGTAGGTGCCTCCTAATGTTGACATCTGGATGGAGCTGTCTCTGTCAGCTCCATCAACAAGAACCAAAAGCTTATCCTTCCTTCCACAGCTGTAGTTGGGAACATTGGCTTCTCCAGTAGAGAGCATGTCCAGCAAGGCATCTGAAGTGCCTAGGGTGTTATCATAGTTGTCATGGATGTTGTAGCCAAGTGTGAGATTGTGCAGGAGCTGGGGATTCTCCCTCACCAGTTCAATATTGCAAATCATGCGTAGTATTAATACATTTCCATAGGATAAACTAGTGTAAAACCATGATCATGTTAATATTAGCATCAACAGCAACAACAATACTTTTTCTCCATTTAATCATCTTTTTTCTCTACAAACTAGCTGAAAAATAAGCCAATATTGATCCAAAACTAGAGGCAAATGATAGTCACCCATCACCCTTTAATATTGTTAGTGTTGAGGATGCGGATAGTCCTCAAAAACAAATCAGAAACACACAGTTATTGTAATAATAATAATAATAATAATAATAATAATAATAATAATAATAATAATAATAATAATAATAATAATAATAATAATAATAATAATAATAATAAATAATAATAATAATAATAATAATAATAATAATAATAATAATAATAATAATAATAATAATAATAAAAAGTTGGAAGGGACTCGGGGTCATCTAGTCCAACCCCCTGCTAAGGCAGGAAACCCTATACTATTTCAGACAAATGGCTGTCCAGTCTCTTCTTAAAAACTTCCAGTGTTGGAGCATTCACCGCTTCTGGAGGCAGTTGTTCCACTGGTTAATTGTTCTAACTGTCAGGAAGTTTCTCCTTAGTTCTAGGTTGCTTCTCTCCTTGATTAGTGTTCATCCATTGCTTCTTGTCCTGCCTTCAGGTGCTTTGGAAAATAGCTTCACTCCCTCTTCTTTGTGACAGCCCCTGAGATATTGGAACACTGCTATCATGTCCCCCCTCATCCTTCTCTTCATTAAACTAGACATACCCAATTCCAGCAACCGTTCCTTATATGCTTTAGCCTCCAGTCCCCTAATCATTTTTGTTGCTCTTCTCTGCACTCTTTCTAGAGTCTCAACATCTTTTTTACATCGTGGATTGTCCACTAGGACTCCGAGGTCCCTCTCACAGTTACTACTATTGAGCAAGTACTAATATTAGCAGTACTAATATTGATAGCCCAGAATAATTCAGTCATTAAAGAAGACCCACCATTAAAGGAACGATATTTTTGATAAGTGACCCAGAGAAGCTGTTCATCTTCTATTCCTTTAAAAATCAGACAATGCATATCAATTGGTTATAAAAATATGGAAATGGTTGGGCAGAGGAAATTAGAACCATTTCAATCATTACTTTCAACTAAAGTCAGTATTTCAGTCATGAATTTAGGATTGAACAGAGAGAGGAAAATAATGTGGACTTCTTTCAGGTTTCATTTGCCTCATGTTTCTACTCTCAGAAAATAAGGCAAAAGAGAGAGGCTGTGTTAATCAAAAGGATTCAAACTATTTGTCAGATTCTGCAATATAAGAGTAAGTAAAACAAGGAGAAATAAGAAGAGTATTAGAACTGCAAATGGAGGGAATGAAACTCCATCTCATGACTTACAGCTGAATCTGACTAGAAGGAGCCATGTTGAAAGGTAATGTTGCAGGTGCTATTTCTGATGCAGAGATGACTATACCAATGAGAAGATCTCCTGGCCTATAATAGCTCCGTGACTTTTCTCCATCCTGGTGGTCCAAATTCAGTGGGCACTTCATTCTCAGCTTCCCAGAGAGTGGCTGGGACAGCAGCAGCATCAGAAGCAGACGCAGAAGCAGGCGGTCCATAGTTCATAGGGCAGAATCAATCTCCTTCCTCTTTCTAAAAAAGAATTAGAATTCAAAGCACTCTGACAGGGTGGAATATCCAATGGCTTTCCTGATTCAAACAGAGAAACCAAGATTTACCTGAAAGAGAGAGAAAATATATTCAAGAGCACAGCTCCTGTCTGTCCTGTAATGTGAGCCACAAAAAGCATAACCTGTGATATTTATCCTTTTCTGAGGCAAGATCCCTTCCATGTTGTTTCAGTCTGATATTTACATCAAAGGCAGTCACTGGAGACATAGGAGAAGAGGTCTCAGAGACAGGGATGGTGATGATTGCAGTAAGAAGAAGTTTCTGCTCTTTGGACTCTGAACGTCTTCCACATAAGGAGGGGTAGCTGGAGAAAAGCACATTAGAGAAAAGTCACAGATACACCCCTTGGGGCAGTGTTCTGTAGTGGTCTTAGTCGTTCCTGTTAGGACATGTCCAGGAAGGCCTGCTGGATGCAGATAGTTCAACAGCCAGGAAAGTGACTTCTGCTGTCCTTCAATGGGGTCTCTTGCCTCCAGAGGCTGCTAGGGAAGGTCACCCAGAGTTATGGAGTTTGGTGCCACTCTAGGTTGGTGAAGCTTAGCTCTAGTGCTGCCTGTGCTTTATCTCCATGGAAGCTCTCAGTATCCTTGAACCCAGCCTGTTAAGAGTTTGGGATTTTCTTTTCAATGAGATCTCCATGTATTAGTCTTAATTTGGAGCTGATTTTATAGTTCCTTGTAACTGAAGTGAAATTTCATTTGCCATCTGCTCTAGAAAGATCATTTTTTGCATGAGAGCTGGTTAAGAGGCAGGAAAGTGACAGCCTGGGATAGCACCATTGGCACAGAGAGAGAAAATTGTCGAGTGGGTAGAAGTTTTCGTTTCCTTGACACTTTCTGTGTTGTCTTTCCATGTTGAGAGCCATTAAATTTTGACGTTTCTTGGTATAAGTAAAAGAATTTTGCTGTTAGGTCTGCAATTGAGATGGTTGCAGCTCCCATAGTGCAGTGGGTGGTGTGACCTGATTTCTTGCCACAACCACCCGGAAGTTGTTTAGGGGGACCTTATGGCAGTTCCTCTGGTTGTGTAGATGCACTCGGAGTTTTGCGACTCCTGTGACATTCCCATCTCTGAGGCTTTGTTTATCCTCCCCAGAAGACTTCCAAGTGCTTATAGTTCGGAGTCCCTGTGTTCTGGTTTATCTTGGTCGATTCTTGATAGATTATGTTTCTTATCTGGAGGGTGGATGTTAATATGGACAGCTTGGCCTAGGGAAAACTGGGGGGGGGGGTTGAGTGGCCGGGGAGCTGATGGGATGGGCAGGTCCACCCTTCCAATGAGGACCATGGGATGACCAATATCCCAGGTCCATCATTTGAAAGTTGTCCCACTGTTCAGTTCTTGGCTTCCACTCTCACTGCCTGGCTACCTGTCTCACTGAAGTCTAGTTGTACCCCCAGAGGGGAGGAAACCTCAGTTGGAAATGTGGCCACCTACTTTGTGGGTTTCCCTCAGGTGAGAGCCCAGGGAAGTGGCGGAGAGGTGGCTGTGGTCATCCATGGTTTGTTACAGGCTTTCAGGAGGCTGCACCTAGAGCTGTCTTTTCGCCCAAGGTTGGGTGTCTGCAAAAAACGTTTCCCCAGCCTGCTGAAGTATGTTGTGTGAATGTGGTCCTTACAAGAAGTGTCTCCAGCTTATTTCTGTTATAAAAGATTGTTCAACTAGTCCCTGCTAAATTAAGATTCATAATTCACTGACTCATTGGTTCAGCCTCCAAAAATAAACCATGATTAAAAGTTGCAAATGAGAATTCAGCCATTGGTGAGGTGACCAGGTTAAATGGGTTGTATGGCTATGATCAGAGCCAGACTGGTGTAGTGGTCAAGGAATCAGACTAGTAACCAGGAAACCATGAGTTCTAGCCCTGCCTTGGGCACAAAGCCAGCTGGGTAAACCTGGGTCAGCCAACCTCTCAGAGCCCTGGGAAAGAGGCAATGGCAAACCAGCTCTGGAAAACCGGGTCACCTACTGTATGGTGTTTCAGATAACTTTCACACACAGCTCGCCGAGGTTGTGGGCCTTCCTGAGTCTGGCTACAGTCTTGCAAATCCCGCTGAGTGGACTCTTATTTGCTAAACACGGGCAGATTTTTTTAAAAAAACTAGTTGCTCTGTGTGGAAGTGGCAGGAAAACTCCAATCCTGATCATGACAGCGAGTTTCCAGTCCTTATGAAGGCTGTGGACAGGCCAATGAAATTGGTGTCCTGGAACACCAGAAGGGCTGCAGGAGGTGGTTGTCCCTTCCTGTCAAGGGCAGGGAGGGTGTGCTGGAAAAGAGGAAGGCAGGTGGAGCCCCCTACACAATCCAGCTCAGGCAGCCTCAGGCATGGTTGGAAAAGGTTTTTTTGAGGGAGGAGTACTCCTAGTGGATGAGAAGGGTGGGAGAGCAGCAATGACATCACAGCAAGGGGGGTTCCATGCAGGGGGGGGTCCAGGTCAAGCACTGGTAGCACTGATGGTCAGCCAGGAACCCCCACAGGTGAAGTTCACAGCTCATGTTTAGGTCATCCAGGTTTTTTCAGGCATTTCTGCAGTAGTTTTAGCAAGCTGGACAATCTCAGCCTGGCACTGACCTCAGGGAGAGGCAAAGATGTTGGGCTTCAGAGGGAACCAGACTAAAAGTGGCTTCTTTCTCCCTTGCATGTCCACCTCGAAGGAGCGAGGGACTCATCTTTGATCCACCATAAAGCCCCTGACAATATGGACTGAGATTTTAAAACATGTTTATCTGATTTCATACATTCCAATAGTTGGGAAATTTCTCCTGTGCAAATGGTATGTAGTAGATCATCATGCTAAACCAGCATCTGAATTATATAGATTTTGGCACGGTACATTATGCCAACATAGCAGTTCTCTTTCCTTAACCTAAAAGTTACAGGTGTTGTGTAAACTTACCCAGAACTTAAGGGTGTTGTGTGAACTCACCTAGATTTCCCACAAACCATCTATGTGATGGCCAATACAGTACGTCTCCACAGAGAATTTGAAACTTAAAGAATCTGCTTTCGGATTCAGGGTCCATGGCTATGCAGCACAGCAACATTGACAGGATGGGAGAAGCCATTGCTTCTCTTCATAAGCCATTGCTGTGCCTGACTCTGTTCTTGCAAGCTCAGCCTTGTGGTCTCCAACTCACTGAAATTGGGCCAATTTTTCGCAACTGGTTGTGCTGCAGAGAGGTGACAAGAATCTCCCCATCCTGACAAGGAGGACGGGTTTCAAGTTCTCATGAAGGCAACTGGGGGAATGGGGCAATGAATCACGGGTCCTGGAGAGCCAGGAATGACTGAGAGGCTATAGGATGCCTGTGGGCCTTCCTGGGAAAGGCAGGGAGGCACTCTGGAAGAGAGAAAGGGTGGCAGAGCCCCCAACCCAATCCATTCAGGGCAGCCTTGGGTGCGATCAGAAACCTCTCTTCTGAGGGTGGGGCCCTCCTCACATGGGGGGGGGAGGCTGTTGAGCATCACTGACATCACAGTCAGCATTGTCAACACAGAGCAAAAAATTTCTTTACTTGCTTCCTTCCTTCTTTCTATTCTTTGACTCTCTAGAGTCAAAGTAAGTAACTTACAGATTTTGAACCAACCTAGAACTAAGGAGAAATCTCTTGACAAAACAATTAATTAGTGGAACGACTTGCCTCCAGAAGGTGTGGGTGCTTCAATACTGGAGGTTTTTAAGAAGAGATTGGACAACCATTTGTCTGAAATGGTAAATGGTGAGGTTTCTTCCTTCAGCAGGGGGTTAGACTAGAAGACCTCCAAGATCCCTTTCAACTCTGTTCTTCTGTTTCAGGCATTCAGTATATTTAGCAAAGTGTTAACGGGGATAGAGATCTGAGGGCAGAAGTGGGGAGTTTAGTTTTAGCACCTAATTCGGGGGACGGGGCAGTTTAAGATGAAAAAGTTTGTCTCTTCCAGCTTATTAGGGTTCTTTATTGAAGAAATGTGGGGTTTGGGGGAGTGAGAGGGGGGTCAAAACCAGGAAAAGGTTTCAGGAAGCTGATCTGAAGCTGCCCCATCGTCATGCAGTGTCTGGTTTCCCAAGCCTAGCAAGAGCCAGGAGAGCTTTGCAGTCTCCCAACAGCCTGAGGATCAGCTTGGAAAGCTTCAAAAGCAGCCGCCATTTCTACAAGGACTCATCAGAGTATTGAAAATGGTGTCCACTTCCGGCAGACCTGAGGATCAGGCCCAAGCACTGCAGGGTCCCCTTGGGGCAGGATCGAAGGGGAAGAGGCTTCCAGCCAGAGGGAAAAATGTTACCCAGCCACATCTGGAAGGCCGCAGGACCCCCAACACTTCTATACGTTAAAGAGGGGCTTGGTGGGGGCACAAGGGAGTCAAGGTGGGGCTGAAGAAAGAGCTCACATTTGGGGAAAGGAGATGGAAAAGCGGGCTCGTTTGGGGGGGGTGATCCCAGCAGGCAGAAACTCGGCTGCATTGCCTTTCAGCTCTTATTTTCCCCAGGGTGGCACACTTTGATGTGAAGGAAGACAGACAGCCCTGATCTTGAGTGGGGAGGGAAGTCCCAAGTCTGAAATCTTCCAGTGACGCTTTTTGCCTAAAGCCAAGTTCTCCTCCAGGAAAGATTTCCATTTAGGGCCTCCCTGGTCAGAGAGAGAAGCGAACTGCAGCTGATTCCATCTGTCTCTGCCCAAAGTCTCCCCTGGAGCGTTCGGCCAAAGAGCAGAGCTGAAACTTTGAGAATAATAATAATAATAATTCTCCCTCTCACCAGAGATCCCCGGCTAATTCAACTAGTTCTTGGACTCAAAGTTTGTTGGGCACTTCTCTGGAGAGAAATGAAAGGGGAATAATCCCCATAGGATTCAAAATGATAGGGCAGATCTAGAATTAAATCCGTCAGCAACAATTGAGAGGTTGGAAAGCTCCATGCTTGAAATTGGCCCCAGAGGGAATACACGGCACCTGTGGCTGAAGAAAAAGAAATCTGATATTTGTTGGCACAGCGGTTAAAGAGAAAACCCCGGGGACCACTTAATGCCTGAACATGTCAGAGAATTGGAATAGCTTCCTACTGAGTTAAAACCAAAGTTTACTTTATTTTGAAAGTTAATGTTGAAGGAGAGCAATAGAAAAAGACTGATGCAATAGTGTGACCAGGATAAAATAAAATAAAAAAAATCTTCTAGTTAAAAACTAGTCATCAGGACCTGACATAGTTTTTTTTTTAAAAAAATCACACCCATGTACAATCAATGAGAGAGAGAGAAATGAGAGAAATAAAGGATGCCTTTCACCCCGCGTAAGGAAGAAAGGGAGGGAAAGGACCCATGTTCCACTGCCACTCCCTTCCACACATGGGGCACTGAGGGGGAAAAGCAAAGCCCAGACTTGTCACGTTGCCCATAGAAAAGGCTCAGGAAGGAGGAGGGGAACTGGGGGAACTCTTCACAATCCCTATTCTGGGAAGAGGCTAACGTGGATTATGGGCTTTGGAGTTTGCATTTCAGGGGGAAATACAGCCAATGGGGGTTTGTGAAGCTCCGGTTCCTCTTCGTGTGTTTCCAGGAAAGGTTCCTGTCAGGGAGAAGCCATGCAGGGCCTTTGTCTCCAAAGGGGGATCCGGCTTTGCTGGGGAGGGAAAGGCGAGGGGGGTGTCCCTGGAGGGACCCTCTGGGGCTCTGAGGAAGGGGCATCCTGGGGTCCTTCATGGCCCCTGAAGTCCCTCCAGCCAGGATATCCTGGGCAGCTGCTGCCCCCCACATGCCCAAGCCCCCCCGGAGGAGAAGCTCTTCATTGCAGCCATTTCTGGGTGGGGGGGAAAGGCCCTTCCAGGACTTCGGCCTCCCCTCCCTCCGCATTTCTGGCAGTTTTTGCTTCTTTCTCATCAGGAAACCTTTTTAATTTTCTAACCTTATTGGATATTTTCCTGCCCCCCCCCCTTTTGTCTTTGTTCATTCAACCTCTTCTCCATGAGTCTGATTGGTGGCTGAGCTTCCAGGCAACCATTGTCTCTTTCCTCCTGCTTGATTGGCTGCTGCTGGATTGCCACGATGACAGGGGCAGGACAGGACTAGAGGCAGCCACTAGGGAGGGAGAGGGTCGGGGCTTTTGTCTTGGCTCAGAACTGGAGGAGTTGAACTTGAAATCTTCTCTCTTTTAGGAGAAAATGAAAGAGTATTTATATATACATACATACATACACACACACACATATATATATACATACATACATAAATACATACATATATATATATGTGTGTGTGTGTGTGTGTGTGTGTGTGTTGTGTCTACCAAATATAGGACAAAGCAATCTGCTACTCCTTTTTTGCTCCAGTCTAGGAGCATTTTTTTTTTGCAGGCAGACGTCACTACTGCGACTACTGTAAATTCAAAATTTTGTAGCTGACAAAGAGTTAAAGGGAGACTAGTATAGCTATTTTGAGCTAATTAGCTCTCATCAGCTAGTCATACCTTTCTGAGATTTGAACCTGGGCAGCTTGCATGTTACCCAACACCCAACACACACATATATATATCCTCCCTGGTTTCTGCTGACAGGGGTGAGTAGAAACTGTGGCCTAGAGGTTAATACAGCTGCCTAACATGCAAGCTGCCCAGGTTCAAATCTCAGAAGATTATGACTAGCTGATGAGAGCTAATCAGCTTGAAATAGCTATACTAGTTTCCCTTTAATTCTTTGTCAGCTACAAATTTTTGAATGTACAGTTGTTGCAGTAGTGACGTCTGCCTGCAAAAAAAAATGCTCCTAGACTGAGGTTCGAATCTCAGAAGCGTATGACTAGCTGATGAGAGCTAATTAGCTCAAAATAGCTATACTAGTCTCCCTTTAACTCTTTGTCAGCTACAAAATTTTGAATATATATATTCTTTAGGGCAACTCCTGAGATAAACTCCTGACATTAAAGGAAATAGTGTGGATAAAGAGCTTATAGAAATTAGAGAGCTGAAATAGAAAACACTTTGTATTAAGATTAATTTTGGTATTAGTTGAAAGCACTTATATTTTACAATTCATTTTTGAACAAATGTGAAAACTTTCCTTTTGTGAAATGAAAATGTCTCCCCAGCCACTGTGGAGAGAATAACAGAATAACAGAGTTGGAAGGGATCTTGGAGGTCTTCTAGCAGGAGACCCTATACCATTTCAGACAAATGGCTGTCCAGTCCCTTCATGCTATAGAAGGATTGGGGGTCTTCAGGCCTTGCGGATGTAGTTCAGTGACAACTTTCCCTCTGGCTGGAAGCTGGAGCCATTGGGGGCCCTACAGAATAGCAAGAGGGGCACCACTAGGCACCCCAGCCAGGGTGGTTAGCAATTATGATTCTACTACACAATTTGTGGTAGCTCTGTGGGTGTCAGTCTAACACTTGTTGTCCTGAGCCAAACATTATTTGAGACCTTTTCTTATGAATGGGATTCCTTTCCTATAGAAATTGTCCCTCTTCTGAATTCATTTTTCAGGAATGTCATTCAATGTATTTTAATTTAATGTGTCTCAAGGAATGTAAATGTTGATATTCCATAGTTTGGGCTGATATGTGCAAAGCATAGAAAAAATGTATTATTGTTAGTACTCACGATATGAAAGACCATTTAACAAATATTCAAAATTATGATGGATGCCTGAAAATTATATACAAAACTCTTTCAAAGTTATGATGTCTGCAATGCCCCTGCGGTCATTTGCCCTTCAGACTGACCATGGGGATGCTGCAGTGCCCTCCCTCTCTCCCCCTTTGATCTCTCCCCCAACAGGATCCTGCAGTGCTTGGGCCTGATCCCCACGGCTGCCGGAAGTGGACACCATTTTTAATACTCTGACGAGTCCTTGTAGAAATGGTGGCTGCTTTTGAAGCTTTCCACCCTGATCCTCAGGCTGTTGGGAGACTGCAAAGCTCTCCTGGCTCTTGCTAGGCTTGGGAAACCAGACACTGCATGACAATGGGGCAGCTTCAGATGAGATTCCTTAAACCTTTCCATGGCTTTGACTCCCCCCCTTGCTCCCCCCCAAAACCCACATCTCTTCAATAAAGAACACAAAAAAAGCTGGGAGAGACAAATTTGTACATCTTTCACCTCCCTCCCCAAATTAGCTGCTAAAACTAAACTCCCCACCTCTGTCCTCAAATCTCTACCCCCTTTAAATTTGCTAGATATACTGCATGCCTGAAACAGAATAACAGAGTTGAAAGGGAACTTGGAGATCTTCTAGTCTAACCCACCTGCTCAAGCAGGAAACCCTATCATTTACTCTTTCAGACAAGTGGCTGTCCAGTCTCTTCTTGAAAACCTCCAGTGTTGGAGCACCCACAACTTCTGGAGGCAAATTGTTCTACTGATTGATTGTTCTCACAGTCAGGAAATTTCTCCTAGGTTGGTTCAAAATCTGTAAGTTTACTTTGACTGCAGAGAGTCAAAGAATAAATAAAAGCAAGGAAGCAAGCAATGAAAAAAATTTTTTGCTCTGTCCCACTGCATGCGAGGAGGCCCCTCCCTCAGAAGAGAAGTTTCTGATCACACCCAAGGCTGCCCTGACTGGATCAGATTAAGGGCTCTGCCTTCCCTTCTCTCTTCCAGAGATCCCTCCCTGCCCTTGCCAGGAAGGCCCACAGACCTCCTGTAGGCCCCTCTCTCACTCCTGGCTCTTCAGGACCCGTGCTTCATTGCCACCCCAGTTTCCTTCATGAGGACATGAAACCTATTCTCCTTGTCAGGACTGGGAGATTCTTGTCACCTCTCTGTAGCACAACCAGCTGCAAAAATCGTCCCAATTTTAGAGAGTTGGAGGCCACCTGGCTGGGCTTGCAGGCACAGAGCCAGGCACATCATGGCTCACAGCCTCAGCCGACTGGGTGAAGGTGGTCGGAAAGGCCCCAGATGGAGCTGAGCCAGAGATCTTGGCAAGGTTTTCAGGAAGTGCTTTGCCTTTGAAGGACAGACTGAAAGTTCCCTTCCCTAACATCTTTGTGTTAAGAAGCTACAATCTCAAAGCAGACAGGCCTTGATCCTTATGAACCTGCTAGCATGCAAGAAAGCTCAAGAATGCTTAGGAAAGCAAAAGTAGTCAAGAATGCTTCTTCAAGAGAAACCCCAGACATAACACATAAGACAAGGCAACGGTTGGGAAAAGGGGAACTTGGGGGCAAAACCTGAGATGCTCCTTCCTTTGCAAAACAGGACCGCAAACTAGCCTGATCTCTTGTCTTGTGAATGTTGCCATGCTGGATAGCCAAGGACTCTGAATCCAAAGGCAGATCCTATAAAAGTTTTTCCATCTTCTGTGCAAACACACCGCATTGGCCATCACATAGATGGTTTGTGGTAAATCTGGGTGACCTCACACAACACCCTTAACTTAGGTTAAGGGAAGAGAACTGCTACATTGGCATAATGTATCATGCCAAAATATCTAAACCAGATGCTGGCTTAGCACTATGAACGTTCTTCACACATTGGCACAGGACAAGGTTCCCAGCTACGGAATTTTAATATTTTTAATTTAAATTTAAATTAAACTTTATATTTAAAGTTTTAAAATCTCAGTCAATGTTGTCAGGGGCTCTATGGATGACCAAAGTCCCCTGCTCCTTAGAGGTTTCTTTGGGAATGCAAGGGAGAAAGAATCCACTTTTATTCTGGTTCCCTCTGAAGCCCAAAACCTTTGCCCCTCCCTGTGGTCAGTGCCAGGCTGAGATGTGTCCAGCTTGCTAAAAATAATGCAGAAATGCCTGAAAAAACCTGGATGGCCTAAACATGAGCTGTGAACTTCACCCATTAATTCAGTTGACGACTCCACACAGCTCAGGAAAGAGGGTTTCTCCCCAATCCAGGTTAAGGAAAGGACATGCTTCCATGATGCTCAGTGGAGTTTGACTCACTCGGTTCAATTCTGCAGAGCACGCACAACTGTCAACCACCTGGTGGGACACTCACACAACACACTTGCAGGGTCTCTGCAACTGAGTCCTGCAAAGGGACTGAGGGGGTCCCACCAATGCTGGGTGTGTTGAGCCTGGCCAAATGCAAACAGGGGTTCAAACACCCTAGACTCAGGTGAGCTCTCCTAGCCTGCAGATGCCCGGGACTCGCCTCTTGAAGGGGTTCCTGCCTGACCATCCATGCTGCACTGTGCTGCTAACAGAAGAGGGTGCATTGACTTGGACCCCCCAATCTGTGCAACCACTCTTGTTGTGATGTCACTGCTGCTCTCCCACCCTTGTTGGCTGCTAGGAAGGCTTCACCCTCAAAGAAACATTTTCCAACCATGCCTGAGGCTGCTTGAGCCGGATCACGAAGGGGCTCCACCTGCCTTCCTTTTTCCAGCACGCCCTCCCTGCCCTTGACAGGAAGGGACATTATCCTCTTGCAGCCCTCCTGCTCTTCCAGGACCCCAACTTCATCGGCCTGTCTGCAGCCTTCATGAGGCCTTGTTACTCGCTGTCACGATCAGGATTGGAGTTTTCCTGCCGCTTTTTCAGAGAGCAACCAGATTAAAAAAAATCTGCCAATGTTTAGCAAATTGTAGTCCACTTGGCTGGTTTTGCAAAACTGAAGCCAGACTCAGGAAGCCCCAGAGCCTCAACCAGCTGTGTGTGAAAGTAATCAGGGAGACCATAATGACCAGGTTTTTCAGAAGCGGTTTGCCATTGCCTCTTTCCCAGGGCTCTGAGAGGTAGGCTGGCTCAGGTTTACCCAGCTGGCTTTGTGCCCAGGGCAGGACTAAAATTCATGGTCTCCTGGTTACTAGTCTGATTCATTGACCACTACACCAGACTGGCTCTGATCATAGCTATACAACCCATTTAACCTGGTCACCTCACCAATGGCTGCATTCATACTTGCAACTTTGAACCATGGTTTATTTCTGGAGGGTGAACCTGGGCCACATTCACACAACATACTTCAGCAGGCTGGAGAAATTTTCTTACAACCCCCCCTGAGACAAAAGAAAGCTCTAGGTGCAACCTGTTTAGAGCCTATAATAAACCATGGATGACCACAGCCAACCTTCCTCCACTTCCCCGGGCTCTCACCTGAGGCAAACCCACAAAGCAGGTGGCCACATTTGCAACCGAGGAGAGGTTTCCTCCTCTCTGGGCACAACTAGGATTCAGAGAAATGGCAGGTAACATCATGGACAAGAGAAGCCATGTTACACATCCACTTGGCATTCAAGAACAACAGCCAGTATCTGGAGCCACCATAGATCTGGTAGGCAGGCACTGAGAGTGGAAGCTGAAGACAATAGAGTGGGACAACTTTCAAATGATGGACCTGGGATATTGGTCATCCTATGGTCCTCATTGTAAGGATGGACCTGCCCATCCCATCAGCTCCCCCTGTCACTCAATCCCCCCAGTTCTCCCTTCTAGGCCAAGCTGTATATAATAACATCCCCCCTCCAGATAAGAATAATAATCAACAATTGACCAAGATAAACCAGAACACAGGGACACCAAACTATAAGCACATGGAAGCTTCTAGGAAGGACAAACAAAGCCTCAGAGATGGGAATGTCACAGGAGTCGCAAAACACCAAGTGCATCTACACAACAGAGGAACTGCCACCAGGTCCCCCTAAACCAAATTCTGGGTGGTTGTGGCAAGAAATCAGGTCACACCATCCACTACACTGTGGGCGCTGCCACCATCTCAACTGCAGACCTAACAGCACAATTGTTTTATTTAAACCAAGAAACGTCAAAATTTAACAGCTATCATTGTATCAGTATGGAAAGACAACACAGAAAGTGTCAAGGAAACTAAAACTTCTACCCACTCTACAATTTTCTCTCTCTGTGCCAATGTTGCTCTCCCAGGCTGTCACTTTCCTGCCTCTTAGCCAGCTCTCATGCAAAAAATGATGTTTCTAGATCAGATGGCAAATGAAATTTCACTTCAGTTGCAAGGAATTATAAAATCAGCTCCAAATTAGGATTAATATATGGAGATCTCATTGAAAAGAAAATCCCAAATTCGTAACATTAGGCTGGGTTCAAGGATACTGATTGCTTCCATGGAGATAAAGCACAGGCAGCACTAGAGTTAAGCGTCACCAACCTAGAATGGCACCAAACTCCATAACTCTGGGTGACCTTCCCTAGCAGCCTCTGGAGGGAAGAGACCCCATTGAAGGACAGCAGAAGTCACTTTCCTGGCTGTTGAACTTTCTCCATCCAGCATGACTTTCTGGACATGTCCTAACAAAAAAGACTAAGACCACTAGAGAACACTGCCCCAAGGGGTCTATCTGTGACTTTTCTCTAATGTGCTTTTCTCCAGCTACCCCTCCTTACATGGAAGAAGTTCAGGGTCCCAAGAGCAGAAGCTCCTTCTCACTGCAATCATCACCATCCCTGTCTCTGAGACTTCTTCTCCTATGTCTCCAGTGACTGCCTTTCATGTAAACATCAGATTGAAGCAACATGGAAGGGATCTTGCATCAGAAAAGGATAAATATCACAGGTTATGATTTTTGTGGCTCACATTACAGGACAGACTGGAGCTGTTCTCTTCAATATATTTTCTCTCTGTTTCAGGTGAATTGTGGTTTCTCTGTCTGAATCAGGAAAGCCACTGGATATTCCACCATGTCAGAATGCTTTGAATTCTAATTCTTTTTTAGAAAGAGGAAGGAGATTGATTCCGCCCCATGAATTATGGACCTCCTGCTTCTGCTTCTGCTTCTGATGCTGCTGGTGTCCCAGCCACTCTCTGGGAAGCTGAGAATGAAGTGCCCACTGAATTTGGACCACCTGGATGGAGAAAAGCCATGGAGCTATTATAGGCCAGGAGATCTTCTCATTGGTATAGTCATCTCTCCATCAGGAATAAGAACTGCAACATTACCTTTCAACATGGCTCCTTCTAGTCAGATTCAGCTGTAAGTCATGCCATGGGGTTTCATTCCCTCCATTTGCAGTTCTAACACTCTTCTTTTTTTCTTCTTGTTTTACTTATTCTTATATTGCATTTGAACATAATTGTTTTGAATCCTTTTGATTAACACAGCCTCTCTCTTTTGCCTTATTTTCTGAGGGTAGAAACATGAGGCAAATGAAACCTGAAAGAAGTCCACATTATTTTCCTCTCTCTGTTCAATCCTAAATTCATGACTGCAATACTGGCTTTGGTTGAAAGTAATGATTGAAATTGTTCAAATTTCCTCTGCCCAACCATTTCCATATTTTTATAACCGATCGATATGCAATGTCTGATTTTTAAAGGAATAGAAGATGACTTGTTTTTAGAACAGCTTCTCTGGGTCACTTATCAAAAATCTCCTTCCTTTAATGGTGGTTCTTCTTTAATGACTGAATTATTCTGGGCTATAAATATTAGTACAAAAAATGTATGTTTCTGATTTGTTAAAACTTTTTGAGGGCTATCCCCATCCTCAACACTAACAATATTAAAGGGTGATGGGTGACTATCATTTGCCTCTAGTTTTGGATCAATATTGGCTTTTGTTTCAGCTAGTTTGTAGAGAAAAAAGATGATTAAATGGAGAAAAAATATTGTTGTTGTTGCTGTTGATGATGCTAATATTAACATGATCATGGTTTTACACTAGTTTATCCTATGGAAATCAATTAATACTACCCATGATTTTCAATATTGAAGTGGTTAGCAAAAATCCCCGGCTCCTGTACAATCTCACACTTGGCTACAACACCCATGACAACTATGATAACACGCTTGGCACTTCAGATGCCTTGCTGGACATGCTCTCTACTGGAGAAGCCAATGTTCCCAACTACAGCTGTGGAAGGAAGGACAAGCTTTTGGCTCTTGTTGATGGAGCTATCAGAGACAGTTCCATCCAGATGTCAACATTAGCAAGCACCTACAAAGTCTCACAGGTTTGTGTTTGTCCTTCCCTTTCTGTAAAGTGAGTGTGGTGTTGGTGTGTAAGCGATAGATCCAACCATGTCTTCTCTATGGAATTCAAGATTATTTTGAATAATAATAATGATCAGTCTATACTTCAAAAAGCACTTTACTCCCTTCCAAGAAATGGTGCCAAGTTAATAATGCCCATCTCACAGCAAAAGCCTCTTTCTCCCAAACATCCCATCTCCTCCTCTTTGTTTCTGAAGGCTTTTGTGAAGTGTAGGCGCAGGGCTGCAGATGCCCCCTATGCTTTTTTTTGTATGAGGACGGTGCCCACCGCAACATCACTAGCATCAGCTTGGATGATGAAAGGTTCCTCAGGATCAGGATGTTTAAGAACTGGTTCTGCTGCAAGTAATATTTTCACTATGGCATTTGTAAGGGTTATAAATAAGGATTGGGATATACAGTCGGGAGGAAGCAAGGATCAAAAGAGACCTTTCTTTTCATGACATCATCCCAATTGCTTAGAGGCTTCTGCTGCACACTTGTGAAGGCGAGGAGACGCTCTGTGTCTAATCAAAGGATCCTCTGTACAATAGGAATGTGCAGTGTTCTGTTTCAAGCAAAGGGGGGCTACTATTGCTTGATACAGGCAGATAAACTCCACGGAAAGGGTTTCATGCAGATTACTTTAATTCATCAGGTATTCACTAAACATTAACACACAGTTGTTGGAGAGATTCTTCTGAAGCACATTTCATAATCTGAACCCAACACGTAGGTGAAAAGAGGTAGTATCTCCCATGTTAAAAGGAAGCAAAGGCTCCCATGGCTGGAATTCATAAAAACCCCGCTGGCCTGCACGTAGCCAGTAATCCCAGGTAGCCAATCAGAAGTCCCTCCCAGTGGCCAATCCGTAACACAAATGTGACCAGGTAACTTAAAACTACATTACCCAAGAGGCTTTCCCTTAAGGTGACAGTTCTTAATTCCTAAAATAGCTATTTACTCTGACCAGCACATGCAGTACTGATGGAAAACGCACATTTTTTTACACGGTCTTAGCCAAAATAATATTCTCAATCATGACCAAATTTTAAACAGAGTCCTACGGGATTACCTTTCCTACTGATGATAAAACATATATGTATTATGAACCTTTAGGGGTCACTAACATTAACCAACCATTTTAATAAAAATCTACAAATATGTTAGGCAACGTATCAACTATTTTTTGCCCCAAAATTATCATGATCAAATTCATCGTAAAAGCTTTGAAGAGCAATATGGCCTCTGGAGAGGATTTTCTACCAGCTGAACAATTCAAGAAATATCCCGACTGGTGGGACCCTCCATTGACAGATACATTTACACATATAAATAATATCTGCCATACCCATTTGGGTCAAAGATGGCAATTGTAATTCCTATATATAAAAAAGGGACTAAAAAGGACCCTAGCAATTCCAGGCCCATTTCTCTAACAGATACTTTGACTAAAATATATGCAAACTTCCACTTCAAAAGAACTGATAGTAGGTGGATGAAAAGTGCATTCCTTGTAGAAGAAACAGCAAGAACTGCCCTTAAAATGGAGCTCAGGATATTTACCTTGCTCAAAGCCCTTTCTAGAAGCACTGTCAGTGAGAACAATTAATCAGTGGAATGGCTTGCCTCATGAAGTTGTGGGTGCTCCATTAATGGATTTTCAAAAAGAGGCTGGACATTTATTTTGTCTAAATTGGTATAGGATCTCTTGATATGGGCAGGGGGTTGGACTAGAAAACCTCCATGGTGCCTTCCATCCCATGTTTGTTCAATTGTTTGAGAGTGTGTTTGGGGCTCAATGGAGCCATGAGAAGTAGAACTGATATGTACCAAAAGGTAAGACAAAGGTGTTGCCAATATGACATTTGGGTTGCATATGCTGTTAAGAGGACTTGGCTTCTATTCTCATAATAATTATCTGATTATGGATAAGATTATGGACCAACCTACCAAAAATAGTGCCATAAAAAACAGAATAGAAACGCAAGTTAAGATAGGCAAGAAAACGGTAAGTGAGCACCTGTCCAGCCTAGACGAGTTCAAATCACCAGGACCAGATGGATTATACCCCAGGGTTCTCAAGGAACTGGCAGATGTGATCTCAGAACCATTGAACTATATTTTTCAAAGATCCTGGAGCACTGGGGAACTACCAGAGGACTGGAAAAGAACTGATGTTCCCATCTTCAAAAAAGGAAAAAAATGGACCCAGGAAACTACAGACCTATCAGCCTGACCTCAATACCTGGGAAGATTCTGGAAAAGATAATCAAACAACGAATCAGCGAACATCTAGAGGCAAACAAAGTCATTACTAAAAGCCAACATGGGTTTGTCAAAAATGACAAAATTAGTGGATCAGAGGAATGCTGTGGATATAATTTACTTGGACTTCAGTAAGGCATTTGATAAAGTAGATCACAACCTACTACTTGATAAGATAGAAAAATGTGGGTTAGACAGCATCACCACCAGATGGATCCGTAGCTGGCTGACCGACTGTACTCAGCGTGTGGTCCTCAATGGAACTGCATCTACATTGAGGGAAGTGTGTAGTGGGGTGCCCCAGGGCTCTGTTCTAGGCCCAGTGCTCTTCAACATCTTCATCAATGATTTGGAGGAGATAGATGGGGAACTCATCAAATTTGCAGATGACACCAAGCTGGCAGGAATAGCCAACACTCCAGAAGACAGGCTTAAGATACAGGAGGATCTGGACAGACGTGAACACTGGGTGCTATCTAACAAAATGAAATTCAATGGTGAAAAAAGTAAGGTTCTACATTTAGGCAAGAAAAACCAAATGTACAGGTATTGCTCAATAGTAGTAACTGTGAGAGGGATCTCGGAGTCCTAGTGGACAATCACTTAAATATGAGCCAGCCGTGTCCTGCAGCTGCCAAAAAAGCCAACACAGTGCTAGGCTGCATTAGGAGGAGGCAACAGAGCAAGATCACACCTTTCCTCACCTGGGGGAACTTTTCTCTGTGACTGGATCTGGGCTCCCTGAACATCAAAGGAGTTTATTTGGAAGGCACAAGTGAATGCACTGTTAATTTTTTTTAAAAAAATCATCGGTATGCAGCTTCCTTAGACTGAATTATTAAATACAAAATACCAATGTTACCATTATGCACTTATATTGAGCTGAACTTTGGGATTTAATTTATATCACTACCAGAACAAATCTGATCACATCGTCTGAGAAGTATCTTGAGGGTGGATAAAAGGACTTCAGCTGCTGCCCTCAGAGCAGAATTGGGAATTCATACAATTTATAAAATTGGGGCATATAATTATTTTTAATAAAATTAATGTTATACAAACTGATAAGAGTCCCCAAATGCTATTAGAACAAACAAATTTCATTTAAAACATTCTTGATTTTATATTTGGAACTGTCCTCTCGCTGTTTTTTTTGCCACTCGAGAAAAAAACTAAAAAAGTGATGCACAAAGAATCCAAGATGGACAAAATAGAGAAAAGTAGGGCCATCTTCAATAAGGTTGGCACACTGAAAGGCATCAGCTGCTACAAATGTGCCTTCCAAGTATTGAGTTAAATCTTCCAAACTCCTTACAATGAATATACTTGTATTTATGGAGCTCCAGAAATAGAAGATGTAATACATCTATTATTTTGAATGTCAATTATTTAAGAAAGTGGGAGATCAATATCTTGGATTGCACTTTAAAGAAACAGTCTATTGCGATCCTAATATTAAAAAAGTGTATTTCCTCTGTGCTCAGAATTCAAAAATTATATATAATAAAGTCCCTTTCGGAATGAAATTATGGTTTGATTGTGGCAAATTCTGGGGTTATAAAGAAATACTATTTTCATTCTTTATGCTTATTCTATTGTAGTTATTTTTCTAAATTCTGCTTTTACATAGAGTCTTATTAATGTGATTTATATTCTGCATCTTGATATGGCCTAATGACTAATCAACAGGAAATGTTCTAATTTGTTCATGAGAAAAATATTGAATTTATTAAAAGCTAAAAATTGGGACCCCAAATATAACACAGAATTGCTTTTTTCAGGTCAGTAATAACATTGCTTCAGAGGCTCTGAGTGATAAAAGTCAATTCCCTTTTTTCCATCCGATGTGCCCCAAAGAAGGGATCCAGTACCCAGCAATTGTCCAAATTCTCCTCCATTTTGGATGGACCCTGATTGGTCTCTTTGCTCCAGACACAGAGAAGGGAGAGAATTTCATGAGGACTTTTACTCCTATGCTTGTCAAGAATAGAATTTGTGTTGTTATATCACAACGATTCTCAACGACTGGACGTACCGCATTCCTCAGGGATTCCCTCTCTAAGTGGAGACAAGTCAACATCTTTGTTCACTTCATCGAATATGATTCCGTTTGGGACAGAATTCTTCCCTTCCATTCAGCACTTCAAGGTTTGCCAGGACCCATTGAAGGGAAAGTCTGGATCATGACAGTGGTTGGAGCATTTTTCCTGAAAAAGAATAGGCTTCTCAGGCACGTCCATAGTATTTGGAGCTTTCAGTTTCAGTGGAAAAAGAGTTGGAAAAATGAGAATACCTATAAATCACCTTTCTTTGTGGAACCTAAATTTCAAGCTGAGTATTTTCACTGTTCTGTTTCAAAACACCCCTTTTCTGTCAAAGGCCTTAGAAGATGCACCCAGAAAGCACCAGTGGAGACCCAAGAGAAAAAGAATAGGATGCAGATCCAAAATGATTTCTATACCTACAGTGTCATTAAGATTCTGGCCCACGCCTTAAGTGCTGCATCCAAAACCCAGAGGAGAAGGAAGAAGGGTGAAGAGGGGTTGGGGGCTCCAAGGCTGCAGCCGTGGAAGGTACGGGGTCCCAACAAGGATCCATCAAACTAAATTCCTTTTCAGGGTCTTTTGTGCTCTCTGGGCTTGGTTGTTTAAGATCTTAAGCTTCTCTACAACATCTCCTACTTATCGGAAGAGTGCTGCATCCTCCCTTCAACAACCAAGACATTTTATATAGTCAAAAAAAAGTTCCCAGACTTTTTCTGATTTTAAGCTCCTGTAAATTAGGACAAGAAACAATGGTTGGAAACTGATCAAAGAGAGAAGCAACCTGGAATTAAGGAGAAACTTCCTAACAGTGAGGACAATTAACCAGTGGAACAGCTTGCCTTCAGAAATCGTGGGCGCTCCATCACTGGAGATTCTTAAGAAGAGGCTAGACAGTCACCTGTCTGAGATGGTATAGGTTCTCCTGCTTGAGCGGGAGCATGGACTAGAAGACCTCCAACATCTCTATTCTATTCTATTCTATTCTATTCTATTCTATTCTATTCTATTCTATTCTATTCTATTCTATTCTATTCTATTCTATTCCATTCCATTCCATTCCATTCCATTCCATTCCATTCCATTCCATTCCATTCCATTCCATTCCATTCCACATGGCTCTTCTGCTTGATGTCTTTCCTCAAGGCTTAAAACAGCTCCTTTGATCTCTTCCTCCCCTTCTTTGTCCTTGACTAAACCTGATGAAAATTTTGTGCAGTGTCTTCTCCAAGTGTGGTGCCTGCAAGAGGACCTGGAATTATTCCACTGAATCATTAATGACATTATGGAAAAATTAAGAATACAGTTATTATCATAACATTAAAATATTACTACTACTTTATTATAATCAGTAACCATTTTACGCATAGAACAATGTGAGAAAAACTACAAATGAAATATTAATACAGATTATATCTGCCATTCATTACAATCATTTATCAAGTTCTGGATGCTAACAATTAGTTTCCTATTGAACTTTACTCGTGCACCTCTCTCTAACACAAAATCATATTTTTATTTTCTGGAAGCTGCAAGGCCCTGCCTCAGCTGAATCTCTCAAGAAAGCAGAACTCTTGAAACTGGCATCGTATCAAGAGGAACTTTTATTGAGAGTCAGTGACAGCAAGTGAAGGCAGGCAGAATCTGATGTTCCCGGGTGAAATTGTTAGGCTAAACCCCATTGTTCAAAAGCCCTCCCAACTGCCCAGTCCATAGAAGCCAATCCAGAGGTGCAAAGAGGTTGTGAGAACTCCAGACGGAAACTGCGGTAAGATGTTCCCAGGCATCTCTTCCTTAGTGAGGTGAGGCAGATGACCTCGGGCAGCAGAACCGAGTCAACAAAGCAAAGCTAAACACATCACAGGAGAGCTCCAAAGGTCCCCCCTCCCATCAGGATGGCAGCATCCTGAGAGGGAACTATAGGGACCTGAGAGAAACTGGGAATTTTTAAAGGAGACCAAAATAACTTTGTCCAAGTTTTATTATAATTTTTGCATCACAAAATCATAATTTATCTACTTCCTTTATTAAAGAAAAATATAAGAAACAATCACCAAGGTCTAATTGTTTTTGTAACTCCCCAATTTTATCAGTAATATTAATATTTATTTTACAATTTTTGAGACAGTTGTCTCCACTTAATTATCTCATACCATCCAGCACTCAATTGACTAGATCCCCATTCATCACATCATGAAGCATTTTGTTAATTCTTTGCTAAAAACAAGTTATACTACCAGCATTCACACAATCTGTTAAGGAAGTATAATAATAGGTGTGAATGAGTTCGGAGGACCAGAGAAAGAGAGGCAGGGAAGGATTAGATAAGATGGTTTTCTTCGGGGGGGGGGGGCAACCCACAGCTGTGTAACCGGCAGAGAAAGAAACACAGAAAAAGTCCTCCCTAAATTTTTTGACTGTCAAAAGAAATGGTGAAAGATTTGTACTTTCAAACTGCAAGATTTTGTTAATATAGCCTTACAATAAAGTAGAATTACTTCATCTGGTCATTTTTCCTATCTCCTCTACCTGAATGAAGATTAGCCTTGCAACTTTCTTCTTGACAAATCCTTGCTTTCTGGTAATCACCCTATTGTTGCAAGGAGTTTATGAATACTCTAGTTATTTTGTTTACTTGAAAGGTGATTTTTGCTAGATTGTTATATATGATTGACAATTTTTATCAATTACATTTTGTTAATATACATTTTATCAGTATACTACATGATTTAGAAATATTGCTGAATCTTTGTACTTCAGTTTTGAAGATAATAGTAACACTTGTTCTCCCAACTCACAATATTTGCAAGTTAAACAACCATAGAAGAAAGATTCAAATGTAAAAAGTGATAAGAGATAAAAAACTCAGATTTCTGCTTTTAAATTCCTGGATGTTTCCATTCTAGTTCCATCCATTTCTAAAGAAGAGGGAATTATACAATCTTTCCCTGCTGAAAGTGTACTTGGATCAGAATGGAGACGTAGCAGCTGACCTGTTGATCTTGAGTAGGGTATTTCTCCCCAAGGAGGATCCCATCGACAAGCCGATGGGGAGTTTTGAAAGACAAAGACTTACAATCAACCAAGAAGCTTTGTCACAGATAAAGTTGCTCAACAAGGTGGGGAAAATATTGATGTCTTTTCTCTTTTTTCCAAAGCTGTTTCAACTGGGCTAAACCCAGTCAAAAAAGTGGGTAACCTTCACTGAGAATTGAATGTGTGGAGTAAAACCTCTATAATTTTCATAGGCAGATAAGCATGCTTCAGTTCTATTGACCAAGGTTTCCCTTCTGATGCTGTCATGCTGAATCCTGTTGTAAGCTGATCCAAAATGAGATATGGGGTGATTCTTATTTAGCACACAAATCATTGCCTTTTAGTGTCCCTTCGGCAGTTTAGTGTCACCATAAAACTGGTGAGACAGGGCCTCATATGCTGGAGATTTTGGTGTTAATAGCTTCAGGTTCACTAGTTTTTTATCTTCAAATATAAAGGTGAAGGCAATTCTGTTGACTGGTCCCTGAGTTCAGATTTGGACTGAATCCAATGAAATGGAATCAAGCCTGGATGGAGATCCTGTTGGTCCAATAGTTAAATAAGCTTCATCTTGCCTTGATTGGAGTCAGAGGTCTCCCAAAATTGCAGGTTCAGAGTCTGGGATGTTTTTAATCAGCTGAGAACATGCTTATAGCTGCCTCTCTCTAACCCCACTTGGATAGTGGAATTTAGGAAGGAGGTAATAATAATAATAATAAAGTTGGAAGGGACCTTTGAGGTCATCGAGTCCAACCCCCTGCTCAGGCAGAAAACCCTATACCATTTCGGACAAATGGCTGTCCAGTCTCTTCTTAAAAACTTCCAGTGTTGGAGCATTCACTGCTTCTGGAGGCAGGTTGTTCCACTGCTTAATTGTTCTAACTGTCAGGAAGTTTCTCCTCAGTTCCAGGTTGCTTCTCTCCTTGACTAGTTTCCATCCATTACTTCTTGTCCAAGGCTTTCAGTTCACATGAAATAATAATGACTGATCTGATGTCAGCTCATTTATGGATTGATTCAGTGGTGGGATTCAGCCAGTTCACACCACTTCGGCAGAACCAGTAGCTAATTTTTTGTTGCCCAGGCTCAGAATGGACTTCCGGAAGGGGCATCCACAGAGAGAACTGGTTGTTCACATATTTGAATCCCACCACTGGATTGATGGATTAAATTTATTTGCTACACATCTCACCATGATAATGGCTTGAAAACTGAAGTATTGAAACATGACTTTAGTGAAAAAGAAGTCCTGATATCAGAAGTAAAAAAGGGCAGTCTTGAAGGAAATATTACTTAGATTTGGGCATTGGCTTGTAAGAGTGCACTTCATCTGAAAATCCCTTGAATGCAACTGTTTATCTTGATTGTTAGCTGCCTTAGGACACACTGAGAGGCTACAAATCAAACTAATAATAAATATGAGTGTGTATTTCCCTGTCAGATTGTGTCACCTAATTGTATTCTCTCTACAGAAAGGACCTTGTATTGGATACCTTGTGTTGAATATCCCTTTCACACATATGACTCACACTGATGACCCATGTAGTGCCTCAAAAAATGCCTGATTCACCCTTTTTGAAGGACAAGTTCTCATGACCTCAACTCCATCTCACCTCACTATAGTTTTAGAAACTAGTCAGCCAGTTTTGGTTTTAGTTCACCAGCATGGCAGCCATATAAACTGAACAAATATACATACAAATAAAGAACATCATTAAGGTTGACAGCCATTATTTGTAAGGAAATTTCCCTTTTTATCTTAACTGGAGATAATTTTGGACAGCTTTCAAAGGGAAGCAGCTTTGCAATGTTTTATGTACTCCATAAGAAACCTTTCCAGAACGTACTGGTTAAAAGTTTCTTTCTTCATCACAGTTTTATTCTAGTTTAATAAAGCCAATGAAATGAAAAATTAATATATATTTTACAATAAAGTTCACTCTAACATTTAGTATTTATGGATATTTTAAAATCAAGCATTTATGAAGAATGGAGGAATGCATGTTAATTCCACTATGAGGAGGAACCCACCAGTTGCCACTTAATGGTTAAATCTTTTCTCAGTTTCATCCCTCCAGACTTTGTTAAGTAGAAAGCTACTTTATTGTAATCTGATAAATCAGAAGAAAAAGGGAGGAACTGAATGATGCTTCTTCCTGCAATTGTATCTCCTGCCACCATTTGGAAGTGGTCAGAGATTTCATATTTGCCTACATGAAGTCCAGAGACAACTTGGCTGATGTTCATGTCTACCTCCATCTTACATGGATGGTGAGTCCTGACATATTTTCTTTGGCATTTCTTCTTTTTCTGTTTAGTCTTTGCCTCAGTCTAAATGTATGGAAAAATGCCATCCTGGATTTGTCAAGCAGGCTCGAGAAGGAGAGCCATTTTGCTGCTACGACTGCATTCCTTGTCCAGAGGGGACCATCTCCACTCAAGAAGGTGGGTGACATCGTAGGGAAACTTTGATCAATTTACATATTAAAGACACATGTAAGTTTGATTGTTTAGTTCTTAATTTTCATGGTGTCCAATTTCTTCCATAATGGGAAGTATAAAAAAAATATCTTGAATGATAAGGTAGGAAGAACGATGCTGTGGATTGAGTAGGAAATGTCTCTTTTATTTCCCAGTTTGGATGTTTCCGTCCATATTTATCTTTCTTAGAACTATCTGTATTCTTTGTAACTTGAGGAATGATTTTAGATCAATGAGTTTTGCTTACCTAAACCAACTTATATTACAGGCTGATAGATACATCAATCAATCATTCATTTAATCATTTAATCTTTATTAAGATCATATATCCTTATAAGTTGAAATATCTAATTGGGAGGAACAATAGAGGGAGAGATGTTGGGTTAAAGGAATAATGAAAACCGAACAGAGGATTCAGCATAAAATCATCAAGTAGATATTTCCTTTCTACCTTTTCTTATCTTTCCAATTTTCTTTCTTGTTAAATACTGTAGTGAGATATAACACCAAAAAAAAAAAAAAGGAATATACTCGGGGTTCTAAAAGGAAAAAAATTCTAACATGCAGTGTTGGGATTAAAATGAAGAGAAAGAAGGGGGAAACAGAGAACTAATAAAAGACCAATCTACTAAATATCCTTTGATACCAATGTTGAATTCATTCTCTTTAAAATTGTTGCCAAATCGAGAGAATATGGAAACATATTGCTTCATCTTCTCATTTTTACAGGATAAAAAGACTTTACAGATAACACACTCAGTTCCTGTTGTTGAATTCATTTATGAATTAATCTTCCTTAAGATGTTTTTTCAAATTTGTTTATCAAGTTTATATGGCTATTTCACACAAAGTGACTCTTCTTCTTCTTCTTCTTGTACCATATCCATTATCGGACATTGGCGATCATGTTGGTGATCCTGTTTTTATCAGCAGCCGCACGAAAAAGTGCTGCTGAGTTTTGTCCAAACCAGTCCCTTAGATTTTGAAGCCATGTGACTCTTGGTGGAATACAATTAAACCAATAATAAAAATTAACACAATGTGGTATAAATGCTAAGAAAGCAAGAGAGGAGTACATCAAGATGCTACCTACCATGCAACCAGCACGTGGGGCCCTGTTACCAGGGGATCCCCAGGACCATTGAAAGAATCACATTTTAAGGAATTTCTAGAAGGGCTAATAGGTAGGAGACACTCTCAATTTCAGGATAGTCAATGTTTTTTTTTGTCAAGGGGCTGTACAACCTGTACTGAAATAGTCAGTGTTGCAACGCTTCTCAAGTGGTTCTCCATGGATCCAACCATGTTAGACAACTTCTATCCTCTGTCCAGTATTTTTGGAGCAGTGTATTGAGAGCATGGTTGGTGGGTCAATCATCAGTAACTGAGTTTAAACATTTTTGGGATAAACATATGTCCATCACCTGAATTGTTTTTGAAAAAAAAAATGAAATAAAATATTAAATAAATAAGAAAACAAAAAACTCAAAGGGCAGACTCAATGCCGCACTAGGTCTTTTTCTGCCATCAGTTTTCTTTTTCTATCTTTTTATCCCATACTCAAAGTGTTGCTCTTGAAAACCACCTGGAATTTATAAAATGGTCCAGAATGCAAGGGCATGCACAATGTTGAGGTTCTGTGTGTTCTTCCATCGGACACCCCTGCTGTGCAGACTCCACATAATCACAGTTTCTTTCCAGGTGCAATTAAATTCAACTTTCAAACCCTCCCTGAAACAGAACTAGGGTATCTGCAGGGCTTCCTCTCCTTGAAGATATCTGCTTGTACCACCAGAGCAGATATAATTGGCATGCAAATGATCTGTTCCCTTAAAGGATTCCCACTTTATGGATCATCAGAAGACTGCCTTTTCTGCTGCAGTTCCTGCCCTATTGGACTTACTCCCCCTTGAAATTGAATAGGCCCCCCATCCTCTTAAACTTCTGGAGATTTGCTACTTCTCCCAACCATTTGGGATAAGGTAAGGCTAGTGCAAGATAAGAATCTGGTTGCAGCACCAGATAGAACTTCTTTTAATTATGCTGCTGTTGTTCAGAGTGAAGGAGAGGTTGCAGCACCAGCACCAAGTATGATCAATATCCAACTTCAGTTATTAACCTTCCTGTTATGAAGAATATCTCAGCATCATCCTCATCTCCTTTGCTCTACTCTTGCTAATGCTTTGTTTTATTCATATTCATTAAATACCTTCTCCTATTGTCAAAGCCAACAACCGGGACCTCTCCTACATCCTCCTGGTCTCCCTTCTGCTTTGTATCCTCCTTGTGGCCGACCAAGGAAAGCCACCTGCTTTCTCCGACAAACAGTGTTCAGGTCTTCTCAGTAGCCGTGTCTTCTGTTTGGCCAAAACAATCACAGTAGTGCTGGTTAGCCTTAAAGTAGATGTGGGGAAGAGCTTGGTCCATCATCCTTTCTTGTTCTGCTGTCCATTCTCATCTGTGCTGAGTTTCTCCCCCAGACTCTGATCTTCTGATGAAATTATCCTTCAATCTCTGTCATGTTTTATGTTGTTCTTGGCTACATGGGCTTCCTTGCTGCAATTTGCTTCACTGTGGCTTTCCTGGCTAGGAACCTGCCTGGAGCTTTCAATGAAGCCAAGCTGATCACCTTCAGCATGCTGGTCTTCTGCAGTGTTTGGGTTTCCTTTCTCCCCACCTACCTGAGCACTAAAGGAAAATACATGGTGGCCGTGCAGGTCTTCTCCATCTTGGCCTCCGGTGCTGGACTATTGAGCTGCATCTTCTTCCCCAAGTGCTACATTATCATCCTGACACCAGATCTAAACACTAAGGAACATCTAATGGCAAAAGCAGGGGAATGATTGTGAAATTGTTTCTTAGGCTGGTAACTTCTAATTATCTATTATTATTGGTTATATATTCTTCCTTTGGATTTGCTTGACAACTTATGTTTATTAAAACTGAAGAAAATAAATGTCTGAAGTTTGTTAGTTAAATGAAAATTCAAGATAATCATCAAATACATTAATAATAAACAAACAAACAAACAAACAAACAAAATATTATGTTTTTTAAATTATTGGTTTCCCTCCTTTTCCTTAGCACACATGTCAACTAATATTTGGCTTAAGCAACTCTTCAAGACAAGAGATATATGAGTCATTTCCTGGACTTTATAGTGGTGTAAGCTTGGCAGGTATCTTCAAAGATAATTAGTGAGGTCCGAATCTCATCTCTTTCATGATTCTTTATGAATTTGTATTTCCATTCCCCCAAGTTATGGGTTCTACTGGGGAGAAGAGAGTAAGTGAAGATGACATGGTATTGCTACACTCTCACTGGTTTTGGTGATCCTTCTCTTTCTCCTGAGGTGCTCTTTCTCAGCAATCTTCCTTCATTTCAGCTCCAGATCAAGTTCCATCTTCTTCATGGCTTCCTCTATCACAGCCTCCAGTTCCAGCTTCTCTGGGCTGAGGTGCTGAACAGACTTTCTGACTTCTGGTGAGGAATTTCCAGTAGCAGACATTTATTTATAGCCTGTAACTTCCTGACAGGTTTGGCATATCGGTATTCAAGTCAATTGGACTGAAGAGGATTGAAGATAAAATTCATCCTTGTCTGGTTTGGGGAGTCAGTAACTCAATCGATCTAAGGCAGGTACAAGAAGGCCATGGGTCTACTCCCGGATTGAAATGAACATCAACTTTACTAAAGGTGTCAAAAGAAAATACTGTAAGAATAGAATAGAATAGAATAGAATAGAATAGAATAGAATAGAATAGAATAGAATAGAATAGAATAGAATAGAATAGAATAGAATAGAATAGAATGGAATGGAATGGAATGGAATGGAATGGAATGGAATGGAATGGAATGGAATGGAATGGAATAGGGTAGAATGGGGTAGAATGGGGTAGGGTAGGGTAGAGTAGGGTAGAGTAGAATAGAATAGAATAGAATAGAATAGAATAGAATAGAATAGAATAGAATAGAATAGAATAGAATAGAATAGAATAGAATAGAATAGAATAGAATAGAATAGAATAGAATAGAATAGAATAGTGCTCTTTCTCAGCAATCTTCCTTCATTTCAGCTCCAGATCAAGTTCCATCTTCTTCATGGCTTCCTCTATCACAGCCTCCAGTTCCAGCTTCTCTGGGCTGAGGTGCTGAACAGACTTTCTGACTTCTGGTGAGGAATTTCCAGTAGCAGACATTTATTTATAGCCTGTAACTTCCTGACAGGTTTGGCATATCGGTATTCAAGTCAATTGGACTGAAGAGGATTGAAGATAAAATTCATCCTTGTCTGGTTTGGGGAGTCAGTAACTCAATCGATCTAAGGCAGGTACAAGAAGGCCATGGGTCTACTCCCGGATTGAAATGAACATCAACTTTACTAAAGGTGTCAAAAGAAAATACTGTAAGAATAGAATAGAATAGAATAGAATAGAATAGAATAGAATAGAATAGAATAGAATAGAATAGAATAGAATAGAATAGAATAGAATAGAATAGAATGGAATGGAATGGAATGGAATGGAATGGAATGGAATGGAATGGAATGGAATGGAATGGAATAGGGTAGAATGGGGTAGAATGGGGTAGGGTAGGGTAGAGTAGGGTAGAGTAGAATAGAATAGAATAGAATAGAATAGAATAGAATAGAATAGAATAGAATAGAATAGAATAGAATAGAATAGAATAGAATAGAATAGAATAGAATAGAATAGAATAGAATAGAATAGAATCAGAATAGAATAGAATAATGGAATGGAATGGGGAATGGAATGGAATGGAATGGAATGGAATGGAATAGAATAGAATAGAATAGAATAGAATAGAATAGAATAGAATAGAATAGAATAGAATAGAATAGAATAGAATAGAATAGAATAGAATAGAATAGAATAGAATAGAATAGAATAGAATAATGAAATGGAATGGAATGGAATGGAATGGAATGGAATGGAATGGAATGGAATGGAATGGAATGGAATAGAATAGAATAGAATAGAATAGAATAGAATAGAATAGAATAGAATAGAATAGAATAGAATAGAATAGAATAGAATAGAATAGAATAGAATAGAATATAGAGTAGAGTGGAGTGGAGTGGAGTGGAATGGAATGGAATAGGGTAGAATGGGGTATGGTAGGGTAGGGTAGGGTAGGGTAGGGTAGGGTAGGGTGGAGTGGAGTGGAGTGGAGTGGAGTGGAGTGGAGTGGAATGGAATGGAATGGAATGGAATGGAATGGAATGGAATGGAATAGAATAGAATAGAATAGAATAGAATAGAATAGAATAGAATAGAATAGAATAGAATAGAATAGAATAGAATAGAATAGAATAGAATAGAATTGGAAGGGACCTTGGAGGTCTTCTAGTCCAGCCCCCTCCTTGAGCAGGAGAACCTATACTATTTCAGATAAGCAACTGTCTAATCTCCTTTTAAAAACCTCCAGTGCCCACAACTTCTGGGGGTAAGCTGTTCCACTGGTTAATTGTCCTCACTGTCAGGAAGTTTCTCCTTAGTTCCAGGTTGCTTCTCTCATTGGTCAGTTTCTCGCCTACCCTCTGATGCTTTGGAGCAGGGCTTTTCAACCGGTGGTACGCATACCACCAGTGGTACGTGAGCACCTGGCTGGTGGTACGCGTAGGACAGGTTGGAAAAAACTTTTAAAAAATGTAAAAAAAAAGTTTAAAAAAATGGGAAAAAATGTAAAAGAAAAGGGTAAAAGTGGATGAGGTGAAGCGGCAGCAGCGCCATACAGGCTTGTGGCAAAGTCAGCTGGAACTGCACGTTGCCTGGGTCCTACTGAGAGCCCAGGATCAAAGCGCGCAGCTCCAGCTGATTGGTGGCAGCCTTGGGGGTGGTAGGCAGCCTCAAGCAGTCTTCAGGGGAGATTCTGCTGGAGCTGCGCGATGCATTGCCTGGGTCCCCCCAGCCCCCACCCAGATGCCCTCACCTCCCCCAAGCGTTTTTTTACTCACCTGCTTTCAACAGCATTCCCTTCCTCCGTTCCTTCTCGGCCTTCGCCATGTGTTTGTGAGACAAAAAAAAAAGTTCCATGAGACTTTCTAACTTCTCATGAGAAGTTAGAAAGTCTCATGGAACTTTTTTTTCTTTTTTAACCCACAAGCACGTGGCGAAGGAAGAGAAGCAAAGGAGAAAGGGAGTGCAGCTGAAAGCAGGTGAGTAAAAACATGCTTGGGGGAGGCGAGGGCAACTGGGCGGGTGCGGGGGTGCCAACTTTACCCTGCATGGTGGTGGGAGGGTTAACAGCGGGTGCGGGGGGGGCAGAAGGAGCTGCGCAAAGCAGGCAGAGGGGAGGCTGGGCAGATTGGTCGGGTCTGGGGGCGGTTTCACGGGATGCTGTTTCCCATTGACGCTGAAGGTGTTCTAGTCTGGCTTGAGTCCTTGTGATCTCCTCCTCTAGTGGCAACTCTTCCTGCTGTGGAGCAGTCGCTGTTGCGGGTGGACCCATCCGATTACCGTCTGTGATTTGGTTCGTTGGGTTCAATGGTGTAGTAACTGTCAGAAGGTCTCGTGATCTAGATGGTGCTACGTCGGCTCTCTGGCTGATTGGCACGTCTGATCGATGAGATTCTCTTTCCTGTCTACTTGGTCTTGGGGGGCTTGTGGCTAACTGCAGCGCTCATACCTGCTCACGTTGAAATGCGCTTTGGTTGTCCAAGTAGGCCTGCACACGCCTGCGTCGCTCTACATTCTCCGATTGTTCCCGATTGGGCAAGAAGGTGGTGTTTTGTAGTGTTCTCTGAAGGCCTTTCGCTCTTGTCGTTTTATCTGCCACTTCTCATTGTCTTTCTATGAGCTCAAGCTTGTCTTGAGCAGCCTTTAGTTTGGCCTCCATTTGTGCTGCTTCGGCCTCCTGTTCGGCTTCCCTCTGTGTTGCTTCGGCCTCCCATTCGGCCTCCCTCTGCGCTGCTTCGGCCTTCCGTTTGGCCCCCATCTGTGCTGCTTCGACCTTCCGTTTTGCCTTCATTTGAGCTGCTTCGGCCTGTATCTTTGCCAATTCTTCCTTTTGAAGTTGCTCCGCCTCCAACATGTGAAATACTGCATTGGCAACTTCAGCTTCAATGTTTGCTTGCTCTGCCTTTGAAACTCGGGACGCTTGGCTCTGAAGAGAAGATGCCTTTGAATGGCGGGAGGCACCTGAAATGGAAGGTTGTTGTGACATGCTGGAATATGCCCGGGATCATGGTGAGACATGGTGAAAGGATGAAGCTTTTTTGGAGGTGTGAGAGGGTGCCCCATGGGGTCGCTGGGATGGAGCATGCGAATGACGGGAAACTTTGGACTCGGCTCTCTGGTATGGGGTCTCTTCCATGTGTAGCTCGACCTGAGGGAGGCGTCCTTTGCCCTCTAAGAAACACTCACGCTTCTTGTTTATTAACCTGAGTCTTTGCATGTCCTTCTCGAATGTTTGGTCTTCTAGCTGCGACTGGATCTTTTCAAGACTCTGTCTTTCCATTTGCAGAAAAACCTCTCCAATGAATGAGTTTGTTCCGGAGTGTGCTCCTCCTTAGGCACTTGGCAGAGTTCCTGCAATTTCTCCCAGTTCCTTTCGTGGCATTCATAGTACGACTGCCATCATTCCCTCAGATGTGATCGCATGGCTTCTGTAGGCCTTCTTCTTTGCCTCAGGCCATAGGGTGTCTGAGGTGTCTTTGGCTTCACTGAAGCTTGGACATCAGTTTCTGTGTACAAGTCAAGGTTGGCTGGTTGCAGCTTCTCTCCTTGGATGGCTGCTTTGGGTAACTCATCTAGGCTGGTTGGTTGAACAAACTCATTCATTGGAGGAGTTTTTAAGCAAATGGAAAGACAGAGTCTCGAAAAGATCCAGTCGCAGCTAGAAGACCAAACATTTGAGAAGGACATGCAAAGACTCAGGTTAATAAACAAGAAGCGTGAGTGTTTCTTAGAGGGCAAAGGATGCCTCCCTCAGGTCGAGCTACACATGGAAGAGACCCCGTACCAGAGAGCTGAGTTCAAAGTTTCCCGTCATTCACATGCTCCATCCCAGCGACCCCATGGGGCACCCTCTCACACCTCCAAAAAAGCTTTATCCTTTCACCATGACTCACCATGATCCCGGGCATATTCCAGCATGTCACAACAACCTTCCATTTCAGGTGCCTCCCGCCATTCAAAGGTGTCTTCTTTTCAGAGCCAAGCATCCCGAGTTTCAAAGGCAGAGCAAGCAAACATCGAAGCTGAAGTTGCCAATGCAGTATTTCACATGTTGGAGGCGGAGCAACTTCAAAAGGAAGAATTGGCAAAGATACAGGCCGAAGCAGCTCAAATGAAGGCAAAACGGAAGGTCGAAGCAGCACAGATGGAGGCCAAATGGAAGGCCGAAGCAGTGCAGAGGGAGGCCGAATGGGAGGCCGAAGCAACACAGAGGGAAGCCGAACAGGAGGCCGAAGCAGCACAAATGGAGGCCAAACTAAAGGCTGCTCAAGACAAGCTTGAGCTCATAGAAAGACAACGAGAAGTGGCAGATAAAATGACAAGAGCGAAAGGCCTTCAGAGAACACTACAAAACACCACCTTCTTGCCAAATCAGGAACAATTGGAGAACGAAGAGCGACGCAGCCGTGTGCAGGCCTACTTGGACAACCAAAGCGCGTTTCAACGTGAGCAGGTACGAGCGCTGCGGTTAGCCACAAGCCCCCCAAGCCCAAGTAGACAGGAAAGAGAATCTCATTGATCAGACGTGCCAATCAGCCAGAGAGCCGACATAGCACCATCTAGATCATGAGACCTTCCGACAGTTACTACACCATTAAACCCAACAAACCAAATCACAGACAGTAATCAGATGGGTCCACCCGCAACAGTGACTGCTCCAGAGCAGGAAGAGTTGCCACTAGAGGAGGAGATCGCAAGGACTCAAGCCAGACTAGAACACCTTCAGCGTCAACGGGAAACAGCATCCCGTGAAACCTCCCCCAGACCCGACCACAGAGGAGAATCTCAACCACCAGCTGTGCCGACTGGTCAGGGAACTGTCAACGCACTAGCTGAGTGAAGAGAAACCCCTCAACCGATAAACACACAAGAAGTCAGGCCCCCCCAGCTCAATGTAAGGGCAGAGGAATTCAGACCAAACCAACAAGACTTCCTGTACGAGGTATGACAAGATATCCCCAGCAGACAACACGCTGAAGAAAGTTACCAGCCAGACCTGGCACAGGCCCCCACTTTCGGAAGCAACGTACCACCCCCGCCTAACTACAGCCCATACACAACACCGATGTATCCTCCAACATACAGCGGAAGAAAGTTAGACATGGCATCCAGAGGAGTGCGAAAATTCTCTGACAAACCAGGGAAAGAGTACTTATTGTGGTGACAGTATTTCAAGCAAGCCCTCCAGGGTGAGAGGATACACCCAGGTGAAGAGATCGGACTTATGTCATTATGGCTAGGACCAGAATCTTCCAAGGTAGTGGACCAGATCTATGCCTCAAGACTAAAGAAACCACACGACGCTCTTCAGGAAGCCTGGAAAAAGCTCAATGGGCACTATGGAGCAAGCGCGTTGACACAGTCCTCATCTCTACAATTTCCCTAACATCAACATCAATGATCCCAGCCAGATTTGGAGATTCTCCAACTTACTTAACGAGCTCCAAGAGGCACAACAAGATCCAACCCTGCCGGGGCTTGCCTGCCTCGACCAGTTCGACACACAGAAAATTATCACCTGAAAACTACCAAGGCTGTTGAAGGACAGATGGCACATTGAATGTGCTCCCTACAAGAAACAAGACTCTACCAGGCCTCCACCCTTTGTTGTTCTCGCAGATTTTGTTTCCCGTCAATCAGAACTATCCAATGACCCTTACTATCGTGACGACGAACAGTGTGCTCCGACACCCAAACACAACAGTCAGAATTTTGGCACTGACAAGGGTCATTTCCAAGCCTCAAAGGACAAGCTCTTTATTTCAGTATACAAGACAGATGTCACGACCCGGCCAAAAAAGACTGTAGACGCGCAACCGCCGAGGAGTATTCATTCTGAACCTTGCCAATACAATAAAAGCCTGACTTGTCCACTTCACAAATCTTCACACTCTCTAAACAATTGTAGAGAATTTGGAAAGAAGTCCCTGGAGGAATGAAAGACCCTGCTCAGAGAGCATAAGATATGCTTCAAGTGCTGTGTCTCAATGGATCACATGGCCAGAGATTGTACAGTTAGGGTGAAATGTCATCTGTGTAACAGTGACAACCACCCGGCAGCCTTACATCTAAGCTCTAGGAAGCCCTCTGTGAAGCCACAACAAGCAACCTCAACTTCTCCCAAGACGACGGAACCTCAACATGCCTCCAAAGAGAACCCAGCAACGGTGGGAGTATGCTGCACAGCGATATGTGGTGACTCACCATGCCCTCGTTTTTGCTCCCCCATCTTTCTAGCTAAAGTCTATCATGAAGGGAGACCAGAAGAAGCAGTAAAGATGTACGTCATACTAGATGTACACAGCTCTGCCACAATAGCTAAGTCAGCCTTTTTTGACATTTTTGACCTCCCGACTGAACTAGCAGACTTCGCAGTACAAACGTGCACAGTACCAATGAGCATGGTGGGGAGGAAGATCTCTGGGCTACGTATTGAATCGATAGACAGGAGTTCACAATTCCTGTTGCCACCAGTGTTGGAATGGGACAACTTACCAGACAAACACAGCGAAATTTCAACACCAGAGATGGCAAGAAACTTTCCTCATCTAGCTCAAATAGCCAATCTAATCCCTCCCCTAGATCCTGATGCCAAAATTCTACTTATGGTGGGACTAGATGACCTTGAAACCATTGGTTCTGATGAAAGAATCAGAGGCCCACCAGGCACCCTAGTAGCCATTAAGATGGAACTCGGATGGGCCATCGTAGGGATGATATGTATCGACAAGCTGCAAACTCCAACCCAGGAGAATAACTCAACAACCTCCATTCTTAGTAATGGAAGAGCACCTCACCTAAAACCACGCCAAGAACACTTCACGCTTGTGACAACCAAACCCGTTTTGGAAGCAACAGTGTTCCAGACTAGTAAAAGTCACAATGACTTAGCCTTGTCCATAGTGGGCAAACAATTTCAGCAGCTACGTGCGTTCTCCCAGAGCACCACACACTGGGACGGGCCATGTCTGCCAAAACAGAAACAAGACTGGGAGTCATTGAATACACTCCTAAATTATCTCCAAAGCATACACGTGCAACGTATGTATATCTCCAGCTCACCCGCCACCGTACAAAAGAAAAAAATGTACGCCTTCTCAGATGTGTCAACGAAGGTGATTGCAACCATAGGGTACATCACAGTCTACAGCGGGGAGAGAGTCTACAGTGGGGAGAGCTTCATTCATGTCATTTTCGTCATTGGAAAGGTGAAAATAACAACACAACAAGACCATACCGTACCAAGGTTAGAACTCTATGGTACCATATTAGTAGTAAAATTCACCATCCTGACAACACAAACGATAGGACTTGAGGTACAAACCACCACCTTCTACAGCAAGGTGATGTCAAGCTACATTTGCTACCAAAGTAGACACTTCTACGTCTATGTAGGCAATAGAGTAGAAAAGATTGAAACATCTTCAAGTCCTGAGCAATGGCAACATATGCTGACAGATAAGAACCTTGTGGACCAAGCTAAGTGGTCCACCTTTGCAGCACAGTTGACAAAATTGATCTGGCTAAAAGGTCCTGAGTTCTTGGCTTGTCCAGACAGCCTGATGTCACAGAGACCAAAACACTATATGCTTCTAGCTCCAGATCAAGATGCCAACGTTCAACCTCAGGCACCCAACAAATTTCTCAGACAGGACGAGAAAACGTCCACCTAGACCATCTGCTTGTCCTCAAAGGGCAAAGAGATAGGGAAACCGCCTTCTAAACATTTCCTACCACCAGCCCGCTTCAAACGCCCTTCCAAACGAAGACCCATCAGATTGGGCATAGTATTGATCGTCCTGATCACTTGTCTTAGCATCCAAGGAACTAACTTTGTAGGAGCCTGCAAGGACTTACAGACTATTGAAGGTGTTTGTCATGAGCCAATAATTGACAAGGGCCTGAAGGCTAAAAATTACCCTCCCCATGCATCTCACATGGGAGAAGCATGGAAGCGCATGATTGGCATACCCTGCACAATCATAAGCACTATGGTGACAAAAACACCCACGCTGACACATGAGGTTCTCACTACCTGCATGGCAGAAGAAGCAGCCATCATCAGTGCTGATCCAGTGGTTCCAGTCTCTTCTGTTCCCAAGAATCCTGTAATAGCAGCTTCCTTTGTTCCAGAGTATCTTCTGGATCCTGATTCTTCTGTTCCTGAGAATCCTGTGGTTTCATCTCCTTCGGTTCCTGAGTATCCAATGAATCCAGCTCCTTCAGTCCCTGAGTATCCTGTGGTCTCAGTTTCCTTTGTTCCAGAGATTCCTGTGGTTCCAGATTTTGTTTTCCAGATTTGTCTGTTCCTGAGGTTCCTCTGGATTCAACTTCTTTGGTTCCTGAATATCAAGTAGACCCAGCTCCTTGGGTTCCTGAGTATCCAGTAGATCCAGCTCCTTTGGTTCCTGAGTATCCTGTGGTCCCAGCTTCTGCTGTTCCTGAGTTCCCCATGGACCCAGTTTCCTTCATTCCTTTGAATCTTGTGGATCCAGGTGCCTTTGTTCCTAAGAATTTTTGGGTTTCAGTTTTCCTGACCCAGAAATCGCTTTGGTTCCAGTTTCTCCTACAGGTAGGAGACCTTGTCTTGCTGAGAGACAAGGGTGCATTCCAGAACTATTGGCCCATGGGACTTGTGCATCGGGCCCTACTCAGTTCTGATGGATTAGTTCACCAAGCTGAGGTCCAGATCATGAAACCACATGAGTCAGACCATGACTCAAAAACTCTGGTGAAAAGGCTGTACACCAGGCCAATCACCGACCTGGTCCTGCTGCAAAAGAAGACCAAACTGGAAGATTAAGCCTCAAGCCATGTATATTGTGTTTACCTCATGATTGCATTGTTTGATGTAACCTTGTTTATGTCTGTTATAGTTGTGCATGTTATCTCTGTTATAGTTGTGCATGTGTGTATTTACCTTACAGTTATGCATGTTTACATGTCTTGATACCATGTTTTGCCTATTTTAGTTAAATAGTCAGTTAGTAATGATAATTGCATGCCTTCATGTTATATTTAGCTTATTCTAGTTAGCCAACAGTGATTTGCATGTTGATGCTACATTTTGCTTATTTTAGCCAGTTAGTAGTGGAAATTTATATTTCCAAGTGGGGAGTGTTCTGGACCAACCAGTAGCTAAGAACTGTATGTTAAGATGTTTAGCATTTATAGGGTTAAACGCTGTTTCCTTAAGAAATGGCTTATGGGTAATGTAGTTTTAGCAGTCAGTTTATCTAGTCAGTGGGAGGAGTTCAAAGGTTTATGACTGTACTTCCTGGCTCTGTGCCATTGTTTGATTCTCTTCACATTGGGACCCAGCCTCATGGCTCGGACACAGCAATCATTCAACATGTAATTTATATACAGGACAGGAAGACATCACTGTCTTTCAACATAATGATATGGATCCAGATTAATATTGCATTCCAGACATATTTCATCTTAATCGTGAGTTGTTGATTATCTCTGTGAATAAAGTATTCTTCTTTGATCTGTTCATTCGAGTAAATTGCTACCTGTCTACATGGAAGTAAAAGAGCACACACGGCCATGGAAACAGGATAGAGAGGGAGAGAGGGACAATGGAAGGAAGGGAGGGAAGGATGGAAGGAAGGAAAGAAGGAAGGGACAATGGGGGAGATGGAAGGAAGGAAGGCACCCACCCCAGTCCCAACCCCCTCCACCAGAGATCGATGGATTCCCCCCCCACAGGCACCCTGCAACCTGAGGGAGGGAGGGATGGACAACGGAAGGGAGGGAAGGAGGAAGGGACAAAGAGGGAGGGAAGGAAGGAAGGAAAAAAGGAAGGAAGGAAAGGAAGGAAGGAAGGGAAGGAAAGGAAGGAAGGAAGGAAGGAAGGAAGGAAGGAAGGAAGGAAGAAGAAGGGGACAGGGGAGAGAGGGAGGGAAGGAAGGCACCCACCCCAGTCCCACCCCCCTCCACCAGAGACCCATGGATTTCCCCCACACAGGCACCCTGCAACCTGAGGGAGGGAGGGATGGACAATGGAAGGGAGGGAGGGAGGAGGAAGGGACAAAGAGGAAGAAAGGAAGGAAAGAAGGGAAGGAAGGGACAATGGGAGAGAGGGAGGGAAGGAGGGCACCCACCCCAGTCCCACCCCCCTCCACCAGAGACCCATGGATTCCCCCCACACAGGCACCCTGCAACTGAGGGAGGAAAGGAGGAAGGGACAAAGACGGAGGGAAGAAAAGGGAAGAAAAGAAGGAAGGACAATGGGAGAGAGGGAGGGAAGGAGGACACCCACCCCAGTCCCGCCCCCTTCCACCAGAGACCCATGGATTCCCCCCACACAGGCATCCTGCAACTTGAGTGATGAGTTGCCCCCCCCGCCATTGACTTTGTCAAAAATTTGCAAAAGGTGATCACATGACCCTGGGACACTGTGAATGTCATAAGTATGAATCAGTTGCCAAGCATCCGAATGTAAATCACATGACCCTGGGGATGCTGCAACAGTCATAAGTGTGAAAAATGGTCATAACTCACTTTTTTCAGTGCCATTGTAACTTCAAACAATCACTAAGCGAATTGTTGTAAGTCGAGGACTACCTGTACTTTATCGTTTTTTTTCTTTTTGGGGGGGGTCACGTTTTTGACACCTTGCTGGGCGAGTGGTGGTACTCGGATGTTGCCTTATCCTAAAAGTGGTACTATCCTGTTTCCACGGTCATGTGCTCAACTCCCGTGTAGACAGGTAGCAGTTTACTCAAATGAACAGATCAAAGAAGAATACTTTATTCACAGAGATAATCAACAACTCACGATTAAGATGAAATACGTCTGGAATGCAATATTAATCTGGATCCATATCATTAGGTTGAAAGACAGTGATGTCCTCCTGTCCTGTATTATAAATCACATGTTGAATAATTGCTAATCACATGTTGAATGATGTCCGAGCCATGAGGCTGGGTCCCAAAGTGAAGAGAATCAAACAATGGCACAAAGCCAGGAAGTACAGTCATAAACCTTTGAACTCCTCCCATTGACTAGATAAACTGACTGCTGAAACTACATTACCCATAGGCCATCTCTTAAGGAGACAGCGTTAACGCTATAAATGCTAAACATCCTAACATACAGTTCTTAGCTACTGGTTGGTTCAGAACACTCCCCGCTTGGAAATATAAATTTCCACTACTAACTAACTAAAATATGCAAAACATAGCATCAACATGCAAATCACTGTTGGCTAACTAGAATAAGCAAAACATAACATTAAGGCATGCAATTTTCATTACTAACTGACTAAATAGGCAAAACATGGTATCAAGACATGTAAACATGCATAACTGTAAGGTAAATACAAACATGCACAACTAAAATAGAGATAAACAAGGTGTTACATCAAACAATGCAATCATGAGGTAAACACAATATACATGGCTTGAGGCTTAATCTTCCAGTTCAGTCTTCTTTTGCAGCAGGACCAGGTCGGTGTTTGGCCTGGTGTACAGCCTTTTCACAAGAGTCTTTGAGTCACGGTCTGACTCATGTGGCTTCACGATCTGGACTTCAGCTTGGCGAACTAGTCCAGCAAACTAGGTGGGGGCCCGATGCACAAGTCCCTTGGGCCAACAGTTCTGGAATGCACCCTTGTCTCTCAGCAAGACAAGGTCTCCTGCCTGTAGGAGAAACTGGAACCAAAGGGATTTCTGGGTCAGGAAAACTGAAACCCAAAAATTCTTAGGAACAAAGGCACCTGGATCCACAAGATTCACAGGAATGAAGGAAACTGGGTCCACGGGGAACTCAGGAACAGCAGAAGCTGGGACCACAGGATACTCAGGAACCAAAGGAGCTGGGTCTACTGGATATTCAGGAACCAAAGAAGTTGAATCCACAGGAACCTCAGGAACAGACAAATCTGGGGAAAAAATCTAGAACCACAGGAATCTCTGGAACAAAGGAAACTGAGACCACAGGATACTCAGGGACTGAAGGAGCTGTATTCATTGGATACTCAGGAACCGAAGGAGATGAAACCACAGGATTCTCAGGAACAGAAGAATCAGGATCCAGAAGATACTCTGGAACAAAGGAAGCTGCTATTACAGGATTCTTGGGAACAGAAGAGACTGGAACCACTGAATCGGCGCTGATGATGGCTGCTTCTTCTGCCATGCAGGTAGTGAGAATCTCATGAGTCAACGTGGGCGTTTTTGTCACCATAGAGTCTATGATTGTGCGGGGTCTGCCAATCATGCGCTCCCACGTTTCTCCCATGTGGGATGCATGGGGAGGATTGAATGCCCATACACAATTCTGGGTCTTCGGGTATCTGTCACTTACTGGGTCATGACAAATGTCTTCAATAGTCTGTAAGTCCTTGCAGGCTCCTACAAAGTTAGTTCCTCGGATGCTAAGACAAGTGATCAGGACGATCAATACTATGCCCAATCTAATGGGTCTTCGTTTGGAGGGGCATTTAAAGTGGGTTGGTTGTAGGAAACATTTAGAAGGCGGTTTCGCTGTCTCTTTGCCCATTGAGGACAAGCAGATGGTTTGGACGATCGTTTTCTCATCCTGTCTGATGAATTTACTGGGCGCCTGAGGTTGAATGTTGGCATCTTGATCTGGAGGTAGAAACATATAGCGTTTTGGTCTCTGTGACATCAGGCTGTTTGGACAAGCCAAGAACTCAGGACCTTTTAGCCAGATCAATTTTGCTAGCTGTGATGCAAGGGTAGATTGTTTGACTTGGTCCATAAGGTTCTGTTCTGTTGGCACATGTTGCCATTGCTCAGGACTCGAGGATGTTTCAATCTTTTCTACTCTGTTGCCTACATAGAGGTAGAAATGTTTGCTTTGGTAGCAGATGTAGCTTGGCATCACCTTGCTGTTTGTGTAGAAGGTGGTGGTTTGTAGCTCAAGACCTATAATTTGTGTTGTCAGGATGGTGAATTTTACTGCTAATATGGTGCCACAGAGTTCTAACCTTGGTACGTTATGGCCTTGTTGTGTTGTTATTTTCACCTTTCCAATGATGAAAACAACATAAATGAAGCTCTCCCCGCTGTAGACTCTCTCCCCGCTGTAGACTGTGATGTATCCTATGGTTGCAATCACCTTCGTTGACACATCTGAGAGATCGTATATTTCTTTCTTTTGTACGGTGGCGGGTGAGCTGGAGATATACATACGTTGCACGTGTATGCTTTGGAGACATTTTAGGAATGTGCTCAATGACTCCCAGTCTTGCTTCTCTTCTGGCAGACGTGGACCGTCCCAGTGTATGGTGCTCTGGGAGAACGCGCGTAGCTGCAGAAAGTTTTTGTCCTCTATGGACAAGGCTAAGTCATTGTGACTTTTACTAGTCTGGAACACTGTTGCTTCCAAAACGGGTTTGGTTGTCACAAGCGTGAAGTGTTCTTGGCGTGGTTTTAGGTGAGGTGCTCTTCCATTACTAAGAATGGAGGTTGTTGAGTTATTCTCCTGGATTGGAGTTTGCAGTTGGTCAACACAGACCGTTCCTGGGATTGTTGAGTTATTCTCCTGGATTGGAGTTTGCAGTTGGTCAACACAGACCGTTCCTGGGATTGTTGAGTTATTCTCCTGGGTTGGAGTTTGCAGTTGGTCAACACAGACTGTTCCTGGGATAACCCATTCAGGTTCCATCTTAATGGCAGTTGGAGGACTTGTTGGGCCTCTGACCATGCCGTGGTAGGCGAAGGTGATAGGGGCGTCTACTCTCAATGGAGCCAAGAATTCGGCTTCAGGATTTAGGAACCGTAAGGCAATTGGGGGGAGCTGGTCAATAAAGAATGTTCCTGGGATGACCAATCCAGGATTTAGGGACCATGAACTCCCATCTACTGGCTGGATGCGGAGTCCAGTGACTTTCCTCCCCGTCGTGCTCTGTGGTACAGAGCACGTTGTGAAAGACGTTTCTTTCCTTGGGGGTTCACTGGGGAATGGTGGGTCATTACACTCTAATGTGCAGTTGACCTTGGCAGGCGCTTCTGGGCACACCTTGGAGCCATGCTGGGGCTCCTTGGTTGAAAGAGGAGTAGAAGCTGCTTGTTGTAGCTGTTCAGAGTCTGGATGCAGGGCTCTTGGGTGCTTCTCCCCCTTGCTTGGGTGACACTTCCCTTTAGCTGTACAAGCTTTGGCGACGTGTTCCATAGACTCACAGTATTTGCAGCAGGCCTTGTACTCTCTTAAATCTAACCTTCTTCTCCAGGATGTTGGAGGATCCAATGGTGCTATGCAGGGTTTGCCATCAGGCTGAGTTGGTACTGTGTTGAGGTCATCTGAAGCATGCTCAGTGGCTTCTTGTTGAACCTCATAAACATTGTTTCCAAGAGTAGGGAAATGTGGTATGGACGGCTGGCATTTTTCTTCAGAATACTTCTTGTTGGGGTTAATTTCCAGTGGCACAGATGAAGGACTTTGTGGGTTGGGTCTGAATTCCTCTGCCCTCACAATGAGCTGAGGAGGTCTGGCTTCTTGTGTGCATACTTGTTGAGGGGGTTCTCGTCATTCAGATGGTGCGTTGCTGGCTCCCTGGCCAGTTGGCACATTTGGTGATCGAGATTCTCTTTCGTGGTTGCGCGAGAAGGTGGCGTGTTGGAGTGTTCTCTGTTGGAGTGTTCTCTGAAGGGCTTTCGCTGTTGCTGCTTTATGCTCTACTTCTCGCTGGTTCTCCATAAGCTCAAGCTCATCTTGGGCAGTCTTTCTTTTGGCCTCCATTTTGGCTGCTTCAGCCTCTCGTTTGGCCCTCAATTGAGCTGCTTCAGCCTTTAGTTTGGCTTTCATTTGGGCTGTTTCTGCCTCTAGTTTGGCTTCCATTTGGGCTGCTTCCATCTCTAGTTTGGCTTTCATTTGGGCTGCTTCCACCTCTAGTTTGGCTTCCATTTGGGCTGCTTCAGCCTCTATCTCTGCCAATTCTTTCTTTTTCCGCAGCTCCGCTTCTAACACACGAAAGACTGTGTTGGCTGCTTTAGCTTCGATGTCTGCTTCTTCGGCTCGAATGGGCAAGCTCTCTGCCCTTGAAATGTGGGATGTTCGGCTATGCCGAGAAGACGCTTTAGAATGACAGGAGACACTTGAAACGGAAGGTTGTTGTGACACGCTGGAAAACGCGCGGGATCGTGGTAAGACACTGTGAAAGGATGAAGCTTTTTTGAAGGTGTGAGAGGGTGTCCCATGGGGTTGGGCATGCGAATAATGGGAAACTTCAGACTCATACCAATCGAGATTGATTGGTTGGACCAGCTTTTCTGGTCCAATAGGCCACTTTGCCAAGGCTAGGGAAGACTCAGAGGTTTTCCTAGACAATTTGAATGAGTTTAGTGAACTTCATTCTTTTACCACTAGGGGTCGCTGTAGAGGCACCGTTGGTGTACTCTCTGTGTGGGTAAATACAAGCTTGCTGTTTGCAGATCAGCCACCGGGGTGCTGTCTGACAGTAGAGGCACCACGGGGAAGCACTCTCTTGCGTGCATGGGTGCTTCAACGAAGTTCACCCTTTGACCACTAGGTCACTGCTTGCGTGAGTGAATACCTGAGCGAAGTTCACTCCTTGACCACTAAGGGTCTCTCTATCTGGGTAGCCACTTCAGGGATATTCCTTCTTCGACCACTAAGGGGTCGCTTCTTGCTTGAGTGATTGCTTCACATGAAGTTCCCTCTTTCGCCACCAGGGTGCCTTATCTGTCTTATCAGGGAGTTTCTCTCCCCTGCTATCAGGTGACACTTGCTGCGTGGTTGGGGACAAGCCTGCTGTATCTAGTAGTCACCACTCAGCGTTGTTCCTTGGTATCGCTTTGAGAAAAGCCAGCCAAATTGTGTCTTCTTAAACCACCTTACAAGCTGTGGGCCTCTGAAGCATACTGAACTCTCGCTGGCTCCCTGTATGTCTTCACCTGGGTCGTATAGCTTCGCGGAATAAGCAAGGTTAATTTGCTGCTTGTTTCTCCTTGAACTGTGCTAAGTAGGTGCACCACTAGGGGGCGTTGCTTGCTTCCTTGGGTACTTCAGTTGAAGTTCACTCTTTACCCTCTAGGGGGTGTTGCTTACTTGAGTGATTACTTCAGGTGAAGTTCATTTTTGTCCACAAGGGGACGTTGCTTGCTTGTTTGGGTGCTTCAGTGAAATTCACCCTTTTACTACTAGGGATCACTGCTTGCATGAGTGATTATTTCAGGTGAAGTTCACTTTTTACCCTCTAGGGGATGTTGCTTGCTTGAGTAGGTACAAGCCTGCTCTCTCTGCTCCCCCATCCCCATTCTTTCAATTGCGAAGAGAGGGGGAGAGCCTACTTTGTTCTATCAGTTTTTAGATTAACCAAAGTGATTGATTACTTTATTACTGTCCTTAGCAACCTGATCACCTTTCCTCTTGGCCTCACAACTCAGCAAAGACTAATGTGTAACTAAACATATTAGTCTTTGCTGAGTTGTGAGGCCCAGAGGAATCAGCATTCTCTGACAAGCTGTTATAATCAAATGAACATGCAGGGCAATGGAAGACTCTGTTTCAAAGTTTCTCTGGCTTCATTTTTTCCCTGCTCAAATTCCGAGGGAAGGGGGAAGTGCTAGGTTACTCTGACGACAAATTAGTTCACCTTAGCAACAAATGAATTTATGGTCCTTGTATTGTCTTGGCTGTTGGGGCCAGGGAGGGCAAATGCTTGTTACTTTGTAAATTATCACACAGGGAGACTGAAAAACATCCGTGCTGGGGCTTCCGGTTCCGGATCGCGGCACGCGCAGTCGCACGGAGAGATCCGTCTCTCCCACCGGCTGTTTTCCCTCCGCCGGTAGACCCTTAATCGGGTCGAAAGTCGCCCCGTAGAGGCGACCACCATTTGAGGTGGCCCCCGCTTGACTGGGGAAGGGCGGCAGCTCCTTCCTCAGTCCGAGCTAGCTCCTTAGGGCCGTCGGAGGAAAGATCGGCCAGCAAAATGGACGATCACTTCGCTGCACCAGCTGAAAGCCAGAAGAACAACTAAGCGTAAAGAACCCCCGTGGAGAATCCGGGTAAGACCTTTCCTCCCCCCTCTTTCCCTAATTACTCTCCTGTAAAAAGCTTTTGTACTTGAATTATTTCCCTGCTGTGAGGGAGCAGCGTTTGGGCACTTGGGAAAAGCAGCTTGGGAAAAAAATAAAAATAAACCAGTTAATTTTTTATTGACTATTTAAATTTTGGAATACTGAGGGGGCCTGAAAACATTTTATTTTTGACTATTATTGTTATAACTACGCATCTATTACTTTGGAGAGGCCTTTCTTCATCTTTTTCAATGCGAAAAATAAAAAATCTATTAACTTGGAAAGAAAAAAAGATTTTATAGTCTGCTGAGGACATCTTGTGATGAAAAGTGTTACTGCAACTGTATATTTTTTTCATGGCTGAGGATGGCTTTGACCTTCAAAAGATGATAAGAGTAAGATAACTGAAACAGCTGTGTGGTGATTTGGTCTATTGAAAATTGGAGGTGAATATTTGTTTGATTTCTATGAAATAGAGCCTTCACTAAAAGATTAAAAAATCTTTTTACTACTGATATGGAACCTAACACACAGCTGGACTATGAGCTCATATTGGAAAAAATTCTGGAAGCCACAGAGGATATGAACTCTTACTTCCAAACTCTGACAGATCAAATTATAGGCCGAAAAACAGTGGAGAAGAAGCAGACTGGCGCTAAAGAGATTAGTGAGCAATATGTACAATCTAAAGAGGAACCATGTCAACAAGTCAACTATGAAACTACACTGAGAGAAACTGTGGAAACCAAGGAACAAATTAACTTTATACAACCCCAAACGCAATCTATGGAGAAGCCTGATGATCAAAGAATAACTTTAACTGAGATGTCTGAAGCATTAACATCAACAGAGACTGACACTCAGATACAAGTTATTGAAAATTGTGATAAGGTGGATAAACAACTGGTAAACATAACATGGAATAAAACGGCTTTTACCATCCTAAGGCTATTAGAAGAAAGGAAAGAGAACTTTGACCAATTTGAAGCGTTAAAGAATACTGACTTTCTAATATTGTGGTTTGATGATGCAGGAATTTTATTATGGAAACCGATATGGCACAGAAAGAAACCTAGAGTTAGATTTAAAAATGTATTTTAAAGTTTTATTTAATGGGTTTAAAAAGGCTTTGACTTTTTGACTGATTTAACAACTAACGGAACACGTGAATTTTGTAAGAGGATACCCTTTGTAATAATACTTTGTCTTAGATATGATAATTACTGGAGAGGTAAACTTTATTTACTGGGTTAAAAAGATTTTTATAGACATAGATAAATTGATAGAATATATACTTAAATTAGATAGAAATCTATTTGTTGGTTTGATATTTTTATTCTAAATAAGATAATTATTTTGTAATAGAAGAAGAATAAGAGGGATTGGTGATAAGAGAAGAAATGGTATTAATGAAGAAAATATAAGAATATTATTGCGGGAATAATATATTAGATATAATCATTATGTAAAAAAAAAAGGACACCCGAAGTGTTAATAATATGTCTATTTAAGGCTAATTGGAATATGGTAACTGTAAGTTAGTAAAGCTTAAAAAACAGGACCTGGATCTTTATAATTGAAATGTGAGTGATATTTGATAGGATTGTTTGAAGCTTATGTAGAAATGTATTAATTTGAACATGCAAGACTATATGAGGGAATTAGAGAGGGAATTTTAAATGAATCAATTTGGGCTATATATTTGTGATTGTTTTTTTTATGTTCAATATACCCACCTCCACGGTGTTTCCTAAGCACTTTGATGTAACCCTTCTACCCCTACAAAAATCCAATAAAATATATTTTAAAACAAAAAAACAAAAAAAACCATCCGTGCTGGCTTTTGCATCGAAGAGAAACTTATTCTAGCTTAAATTACAAGCAGGCACACACACACGTTTTGAGTTGCAGGCAAGGAGAGGGGGGGAATCGCCCATTCTAAAGTTTCTTTGTTCTTTAAAGGCAGTCTTTACATGCAACTTTGGCTGGCAAATAGATTCACTAGCGTTTTCAGAACAATGCAAAGAACATTTACAGTCCTCTACTTTGTCTGCTTTGCTTTACTTTGAAACATTCCAAGCTGATACGAAGAAGATTAATGAATTTATTTTTAACTTCCATACAAGGCAAAGAATTTTAACAATGTCTTTCAACTATCCTGTTTCCACGGTCGTGATCCTACTTCCGTGTAGACAGGTAGCTTCTACTCGAATGAACAGATCAAAGAAGAATACTTTATTCACAGAGATAATCAACAACTCACGATTAAGATGAAATACGTCTGGAATGCAATATTAATCTGGATCCATATCATTAGGTTGAAAGACAGTGATGTCCTCCTGTCCTGTATTATAAATCACATGTTGAATAATTGCTAATCACATGTTGAATGATGTCCGAGCCATGAGGCTGGGTCCCAAAGTGAAGAGAATCAAACAATGGCACAGAGCCAGGAAGTACAGTCATAAACCTTTGAACTCCTCCCACTGACTAGATAAACTGACAGCTGAAACTACATTACCCATAGGCCATCTCTTAAGGAGACAGTGTTAACCCTATAAATGCTAAACATCCTAACATACAGTTCTTAGCTACTGGTTGGTCCAGAACAGGTACAATGGGTGAAAAGGTTGAAAAGCCCTGATCTAGAGGGCCTGCAATGCAACCCTGGTTGGCCTCTTTGGGAAGTCGCTGGGAAACTCACCTGGCCAGAAGGTGGGTCCTCCTGACATAAGGAAGGGATCCGAGCACCTGTGTGAATGAGGGATGGTTGGGGAGACCAGGGGGGGAGATCGGTGGCCATAAGGAAGGGAGAGGATAATTGCACTTGTCGTGGAGTCCTGGAACAGAAAGGAAGGACTCAAAGTTCCTGGACTCACCTGATGGACGTATGAATTCTGAGCAAGCAAGTTGGGCATAAAGAGAGGACTGGGAGGAACCCAGACCCGGAAGTTCCAGGCGGCTCTTTTTGGAGCAGGGGGCACCCCGAGTCTGCCTCCCAGCCCCCTCTAAGGCAGCCTGGTCACCCGGGTTGAGAGTGAATGTGAGTATTATGTGAATGTGCAGCCTAGTTGGGCAGCCATACTTACAGCAACTTGAGAAGCCTTGTTGGGCAAAGCTTATTCTAGTAAGCTAACTTTGAAATTAGACAAGTCCATGTACAAATATAAAGGAACCCATGAAGCTTTGCTTTTTGTTCTAATGACACAAGAATAAAAGAACTGTTGGAAAACTCTGTTTTGAGTGGCTTGAACTCCGTTTCATGACAGCTGCTGGAGCTCGAGGCTCTCCTGGTTTCGCCTGGGGTCTCTTCCCTCCTGACTGGGTGACAGAGCAGAGACACCCCTCAAAAGGGCCCATCGAGGGATTCCCGGGAAGCCCAGGAGATGCACGGAGAGACCCTTCCGTGCTTTCCCAGAATACGCGTATTGAGATGCGGAAGACCTGGCAAATGGGAGGGGGGAATTGGGGGTTCATGGGGGGGGGACAAGTCGGAGGCAAGGAAGAGGCAGCAGAAGGTCAAGGCAGCAACCGGGATGAACGTTTCTTGGTGGGTTGAGGTTGCATGGAAGGTCTTTCCAAACCGAAGGAAGATCCAGGATGGGAAAGGAGGCCACCCAGTGTGATCTTTCTGGATGGACCTTCAGATTGTGAGTCCGGCTTTCCACAAAGGAAGCAGAACCCAAGGCCTGAATTGGGTTCCCCCGACTTGGCAAAGTCTTTTCGGCTGTGCCTACACAAAGAAAGGGGGGAGGGGCTGCTGGGCAGCTAACACAGGACAGGTGGATTCTGGGAGTTGGAGTCCAGAGGACGTGAAGTTGCCATAGTTCCCTCTCCTGCTCTGGAGGACCCTCCTCATCCCACTCCCCCAGGTCTTCCGTCGGTGTCCCCCCCACTGCAACTGAGTCCCTCCCCCTCCATGCTGATCACCCTTTTCTTCTCTTTTCTTCCATTCCCCCCCCGCATAAGAGTCCCCTTCCCTCCCCCCCGCCCCAGAGAGCTGAGTCTCCACGTGATGTGTGAATGAGCCTTTCAGTCCTTTGGGTCTTGGATGACATTTGTCCAACCCTCCATCGGTTTGTTTCCTGGGCTGTCCAAGGTCTCCTCGGGAGTCGGGAGGGGCCCCCTCAGCCTCTTCCTGGGGGGGGCAGAGGACCGAGGGGCCTCCCCACCTGGAGACCCAGAAATGGGGCGGAGCGGGACAGTCCCCGAGCTGCGCCGAGGAAGAATCCGGGCTTGTTGCCTGCTGGATCAGGGCCAGTTTCTCAGTTCCGCTTCGGAGGAGCCAAGCACTTCAGGCTGCGGGCGGGGGGTTGGGATCGTGACTCAAGCGCCTCTTCGGGGGAGTTGTAGAAAGGTGTTGCTTTGTGTGTGTGTGCTTGTCTTTGTGTGTGTGTTTGTCTGTAGGGCTTGGAATGGCAGGGAGAGAAAATCACAATATTTGGTGGGGGGAAGCAGGAAAGGAGCCCAGAGGTTCTGCCCGGGTGAGGCGAGCGATGGACGCCCCCGCCCCCCAGAGGCTCCCTTAATCTGGGGCCGACTTTGTGCTACTGGCTGTTTCCAGATACACAACTGGGGGGCAGATTCAGACTCTGCCGCCTCCTTTAGCTGCAGGGGGGGACCCGGCTCTGGCCTGTCAAGGCCGGTGCTGGGCCGGGGGGGGAGAGTTTGACCCCTCCAGCCCCCCCATTCTCAGAAAGGATTCAGGCCCCCTCTCGACCCACAAAGCTCTTTTGAACAGAATTGGGAATTGAGGATCTGTCTTTGCGAAACCCGAACCGGAATCTACAAAAATTGTTTTTTATTTATGTAGTAAAACATGAAAAACAGATTGTCTGTTTTTTGGATAGTTTGGGGGGGGGGATGGTTTTCAGACTGTAATGGTTAAGGCTGTAATCCTAAGGGTAAAGGATTACTGAAGCCTACAGAATTTCTATTAAAATTCTGTTTATATGATAAATTATAAATTTATCCTTTGGTTTAACATACCGTCTGTCCATCCATCCTTTCATCCATCTCAAAATGATACTAAAATAAGTTACCAGGAAGAAAATCTTATCCATAATGGCCATGGATATGGATATTTTTTTCTTTTTTGGCAAAATATTTCCTTCAACTCCCATCCGGAAGAACGGAGTTAATCTCAGAGTCTTGATCCTTAGGACCGAGTCCCAGGGCTGATTCCTCTCCCCACAAAATTCCCTTTCTGCCACGATCCTGGCAGTCAAAATGTTGCGTTCACTGGCAAAGGCCGAATGGCAGGAATTAAGAATCTATCCTGTTCATAATGTAAATTGTTTGTAAGATTGATTGAGCTTAAATCCTTTTACGAGACCGGAATTTGTATTCCAGCTTCTCTTTTCTCAATGCTCTCCTGGCCTGTCAGGGAGTTTGTTAATGTTTTTTTCGAATTAAGACAGAGATTTGGAAAGCTGCCTGTATTTGGAAACGATATTTTTTTAAAAAAAGGTTTATATAAAGACAAACAAAAGCTGGAGAGAGTTGTGGATAAAAACAGAATTTCCACTTGGGAGGAAAACCTGCGCGTGAAGCTCCCCTGGCGGAGAATCGGGCCGGACTGAGCGAGGAAGAGCTGCGGATCCATCGGGGGAGATTCCCGAATTCGGGGTTTCTGCCGGGAGAGGAGGGGGAGAATGGGGGTCTCGGCTGGGCTTTGCGGGGGGGGCACATCCAGTCACGGCCTTCCTGGAAGAGAAGACCAAGTGGAGACCCACTCCTGCCCTCGGGATCTCCCTCGCTCCCTTTGGGATCTCCCGGGCAGATCCCGGAGTAGGGCAGCCTTGCCAGGAATCGCCCCGCAGCTGACAGGAGCCGAAGCCCGGAGAAGGTCGGTCAGCGTGGGAGGAAAAATGGGACCATCCGGAGCCTGCGAGGGGGATCCGACCTGGAAGGAATCGCGAGGGATCTCCCGGCCGTGAGACCCAATCAATCCATGGAACCTGGAATTGGGGGGGGGCTCCATCCCTGGAGGTCTTCAAGAAGAAGTTCGTGGTATAAGAACTCCTTCCTCGAGCAGGGGGATGGACTAGACTAGAAGATCTCCAAGGTCCCCTCCTGCCGATGAGTCTCTGAGGTCTCCCCTCCCTTCTCCCCTCCCCCCGAAGCCTTTGGCCAGCCCAGTCCCTCCTGCATTTGGTGAGGGGGACGAAGGAAGCCCCGGACTGTCCATCAAAGGGGAAACTGCCCCAGACGCTCCTGGCTCCGGGCTGAAGCCCGACACGGTTCCGCTCCTGCAGCCCTTCAGGGGGGCAGAATTGAGAGAAGCCAAGGAGGCAACTCTCTGTGGGGCCTGGACCCCCTGGAGGAGTAAGAGGAGAGGAGGAGGACCCCCTGCTGATCGGGAATGACCCCCAGCGGAACCCCCTCCCTCCCTCTCTCCCTCCAGGGAAATGACGCAACTTCACATGTACGGAAATCTCTCTCCGGTGACCCCGGCTGCAGCATAGCGACTCTAGATGGGGTGGCATAGGACTCCCCACTCAGCACTGGAGGTTTCGTCTCAGGGCCCTTAAACGTGGGTATCGGTTGCCTGAGGGGTTAGGGAGTCTTTGTGTGTGTGTGTGTATGTGTGTCCACAGTTTCCCCCCCACACACACATGATCCAGACCCCTGGGGGGCTTCCTGCCCCCAAACATAGCTGGGTGAGCCCAGGAGGAGCCCTCAGGCTCTGGCTCCACTTTGCTCTAGGCTCCCTCTGGGAACTGAAAGGGCATCTAGTCCACCCCTCCAGACATCCAGAGAAAAGGAGACTCTGGCTGAGAATCATGAGGGGGCGCACAAAAGGAAGTCCACCCTCCCCTCAGGAGCTGGCATCAAACACCTCCCTAAATTGCAGCCCCCCTCCCCCAACTTTCTCCGCTTCTCTCTCGGCTTCGAACTATCTCCTCTTGTGGATGAACTCAAGGCAGACTCTGCCCGGAGACCGATGACGATGAAGAAAGGAGAAATCCCATTGGTCCTTCCGCTTTTCTGGGCCCTCCCAATTACGAAGTTCGAGGAAACCGCTTCCTCCCCCCAAGCCAGACCCATCGATTCCGCCTCTGGGGCTGGGAGCCTCCGCGCCTTTCTCCCCTGTCTTTGGGGGCGCTTGTGGGGCGGCATCCATGGGCTCTGTTAGGGTCCCTCTTTTGTTGCTAGTGGGGGCGCTGGCCTGGATCCCCGGAAAAGAAGGGGGGAAGGAGATGCCCGGTAAGGAGGGGGCTTGTCGGGGAGAGGAGAGGGTCTGGGAGGGGCCATCAGTGCTCCTGGGGAAGGGGGGAGAAAAGGGGCTGGGACCCCAGAAGTGGGGAAAGGGGTCGAGGGCAAGAGAGGTGTGAGACTGCGGGAGCCTCGATCTCCGCATGGTCTCCCTCCCTCCCTCGCGGCATTTCCCCCACAGGACGAAGAGGGAGCCCCCCTTCCCTAATCGTGGCCGAGGTGGGCGGGGGTCGCGGAAAGGCAGCCAAGGTGGGGTAAGAGGTAGACTGGCCCCTCTCTCGCCCCCCCCAGTGGCTGGGTGGGAGGGGGACCTTGCGGACCCCGAATTAGCACCTGAGCCCCAAAGTTTCTTGCACCGAAAGAGGAAGGAGATGGAAAGCGAAAGTGAAAGGGGGAAACTGAGGCATTTTCAGAGCTGAATCCACAAAGGCCAGCAAAGAGTATAAGAAAAAAGAGGCTTTTGGGCAAAAGTGTTTTTGCAACCTCAGTTTTTCTTCTGAATCTCCATTTTTTTTAAGGGGAGGGAAGAGTTGAGCTTGGATTCCTTCTTGGAGAGACTCTGAATTTGGGAGGAGACCCAGAACCCCCCACCCCATATTCCCCCATTGCTGATTCGGGACCTGGAGGGGAGGGGGGAACTGAGGGAGAAGGATATTGGGGGGTCTGAATTGCTCCCCTAAATTCGCTCCCCAAAGGGGAAGGGGGCTGGAGCCCTCCCTTTGAGATGGTCTTGGGGGGCTGCAGGGGGGTCTATTTGGGCGGGGGAGTGGAAAGAGGCCTCGAAAATCATCCAGAGGCTGCTAGTGGGGCTGAAGATGTTGGAAGAAGGAAATTTTAAGGTATCCAGGGAAGGTGGGGGTTGAAGGGCTGGGAGAGCCCAGGAACTGGGTGTGGGTATCCTGATGGTGTCCCCTCCCCAACCCCCCCAAAGGAAGAGGGACAGGGAAGCATGGATCTTACTTTCCCTCCAGCCCAGAGATTCCTAGGGGTCTCATCCCTCCCCCCATATTTCCTGTCGCTTTGGGGGGGCAAAGAAGCCCCACCGGGATCGAACTTTCCTTGCAGACAGTTAGGCCGAGTGCTGGACAAGCTGAACTTCTGCCTGCCTTTTTCCACCCTCAGGAAGCTCCTCCCCTCCCTCATTTTCCTCCCCTCTCCCGACCCCCACCAAGGGGGTATCCCGCTGGGACCGACGGTTCCCCATCCGTCCTCAAGGGGGCACCTTCCGGCAGTCTCTCGCAGCAGGTTTCCCTCTCCTCCTCTGACAAGTAGGTCCCTCCTCTAGGAGAGGCTGGGAACTATGGGCCCCGGAGTCCCTCCTGATGGCCTTCCTCCTCCTCCTCCTCCTCCTCCTCCTCCCCGCAGCCCATTTCCTGTACCAGGGTAAGATCGAGTGCCGCTTCCTCAACGGGACGCGGCGGGTGCGATACCTGGACAGGTACTTCTACGACCGGCAGGAGTTCGTTCGCTTCGACAGCGACCGCGGGGAGTACGAGGCCGTCACGGCGTTGGGGCAGGTGGATGCCAATGGTTGGAACAGAGACGAGCGCTCCCTGCAGTAGCAGAAGACCCGAGTGGATCGCTTCTGCCGACGCGCCTACGAGGTTTTCCAGAGCAATTCTGTGATTGGCTGGAGAAGTGAGTGCGGGAGGGGAAGTTCAATGGGGGGGAATGCCGGGACCCCCCCATTTTCATTTCATTTATTAGGACTCTCCCAGATAAAGATTTCCCCCTCATGTATTCTGTGCTCTCCGATCTATGAAATTTATTCATTGGTATTTATTGATATTTATCGATACTCCTAAACTGCCCCCTCCCTCCGTCAAAGCGGCGTAGGATATAACATCACCCCTAAATAAAAATGTATAAAAAATAAGGTTAAAAAATAAATTACCATGAAAAAGTTTGAAATTCTACAAGGATAACCATGAAACATGCCAAAGGGAAGAAATAGAATCCTCTCCTTCCCATCGGTCCCACGATCTCTTCCCAAGGTCCAAAGATTCCCCTGCCCAAAAAAACTTCTTTCCAGAATATTACACCAAATATTATATATTTTCTGGGGGGGGGAGGAATCCAGCAAGGTCTCTCCCTTGCCCAGTATATAGATATATTTCAATATATCCTATATAATATTTCAATATAATATTTTATATTAATAAATCAATAATATTTCTTTATTGATTTACTTATCAACTTTTAAAACCATCTCTCTCTCTCTCACAGAGGGACTTTGTGTGGCATACACATAAAATATAAAACCACCAAAATAGTCTATACAATTTAAGATTTAAAAGGCAGGAATGATTACAATCCAGTGATAAAAAATCATTAAAAGGGGGAGGGCTTCAGGATGCTGACCAGCCCCACGGCTGCATCCTCCTCTGTGCCCCCCAAGCAAAACCCCAGAGCCTAGATCCCTCCCTGCCCTCCCATCCCAGGCAGGAGGGTCAGACCCCTCCCCACCTCCTTCCCCCGGGGGGAATGGCTGGTTCCTGCGCCTGGGAAGGAGGCTGGACGACTGCAGGGAGAGGATGGTCTGGTGGGGTCTCCCTCCGAATCCCCCGAAAGGACCCCCAGGGTCAGTGCATATCTAATTAAAAGAAGTATACCATTTAGAGGGTTGATCCCAGAGGGGATGTTGATATCTTGGCAGGAGAGAAAGATTAAGATAGACAGCCTAGACAGAGCAGGAGAATTCTATGAACAGCTGGAAGGGGTGGAAGAAGAGAATAGTAGTAAAGAAGAACTAGAAGCTAGAAGCCAGGAAGACCAACATCAGGAGCCAAAAGAAATAGAACGAGAGATAAAAAGGAAGGAAGGAAGAAAAAGGACAAAAGGAAGAAAGAGGAGTAGGTTTGAGAACAAGACAAACACATAAGTAGAACACACAAGTAGAATAATGGAAGAGGAGATTAGACTAATATCAATTAATGTCCATGGATTAAATGCACCCGCTAAAAGAAAACAAACATTAACAAAATTAGTAAAACAAGGTATAGACATAGCTTGTCTACAAGAGGTACACATAAAAGAGCAACATAGGAAATACTTGGAATTCCCGAAATTAGGAGTACTACACACAGCACTAGCGGAACAAAAACAGAGGGGAATAGCGGTCCATATTAGGAAAGAAATTAAAGCCAAATTGAAATATCAAGATACAGATGGAAGAGTGCTAATGATAGAATTACAAATTGAGCAGAAACCATGGCTGTTGGTGATAATTTATGCTCCAAATGAGAACCAAAAAGAATTCTATAATAAATTACATGAAAAACTTATAGAATTGGACAGGAAAATATTTGCATAGTAGGAGATTATAATGCGGTAGTGAATGTAAAAAAGGATTATATCAGCAACACGAAAAATAAAAAGAAACGGAAAATATTACCAAAGACATTTTTTGAGATGGCACGAGAATTTAATTTATCTGATCAATGGAGGAAACGGAACCCCCCAAAAAAGGAATATACTTTTTTCTCGAATCTGCATAAATCTTGGTCTTGGTTAGATATGGCATGGATGAATGGAGATGTAGGACAAGATATAGAAACAATAGAAATAATGTCAAATACATGGGCCGACCATCATCCCCTGAAAATAGTCTGGAAAGGGCAGAAAAAAGGAAGGAGAAGGTGGACATTGAACTCCCACATTTTAAAGGAAAACGAATTTATTGTAAGGATTAGAAAACAAATGGAATTATTTTTTAAAGAAAATACAAAACAACAAACATCACTACAAATTATATGGGATACAGCTAAAGCATATTTGAGAGGTATAGCGATAGCTTTTACAGCAAAAAAGAATAAGGTGAAAAGGCAAACGCAAAACATACTTCAGGAGGAGATTAAAAAATTAGAATCTAAATTACAAAGGGAGCCCCAGGATGAAATGATTAAAACGGAAATGGTTTTGGCTAAACATAAACTACATATGATAGACCAAGAGGAAATGGCAAGAGAATTGAAAATAGCAAAACAAAATTTCTTCGAACATGCAAACAAGCCTGGGAGGTGGCTCGCTTATAAATTAAAAAAAGAGAAGGAAAAAAGATTTATTCAGGAACTACAAGACGAAAACGGAGTTGCAATATAAAATGGATAAAAAGAAAATAATAATTCAGAATTATTTCGAGTTACTATACAAAAAAGAGGAAATAGATGTGGAAAATACAAAACAATATTTAAAGGTTAACGGCTTGCCAGAATTAAAAGAAGGACAGAGAGAAATATTGAATAAGGAAATAACAAGTATGGAATTAAGAACCGCAGTGCAAAACCAAAAAAATAATAAAGCCCCGGGGCCAGATGGACTTCCAGGGGAGGTGTATAAGATTCTCTATGAGGATTTCGAAACGACATTATTAGAAGTGTACAATGATGTGTTGGAGAAAGCCAAATTACCAGACCCCTGGACAGAAGCTAATATATCCCTCATCCCAAAAGAAGGTTCAGACCCCAAACAGATAAAAAATTATAGGCCAATCTCGTTGTTGAACACGGATTATAAAATGTTTACTACTATAATTGCAGAAAGACTGAACTTAATATTAAATGATATAATACATTCAGATCAAAATGGCTTTTTACCCACAAGACAAATTAGGAATAACACGAGAATGGTGTTAAATGTCTTGGAATATTATGAAGCACATCCTGAAAAACAGGTGGCACTAATATTTTTAGATGCCCAGAAAGCATTGATAATCTTAATTGGCAGTTTATGTTCCAACAGATTGAGGACATGAGATTTGGAGGGAAGTTCGAGAAAATGATAAAGGCAATATATAAGATACAAAAGGCTAGAGTGATAATTCATGGGGATCATACAGAGAAATTTGAAATAAATAAAGGAGTAAGACAGGGATGTCCAATGTCACCTCTACTTTTTATTTTGACTTTAGAAGTGCTATTAACCCAAATTAGGATTAATAAAGAGATAAAAGGATTACAGGTCAAGACAGAAGAATATAAGACGCAGGCATTTGCGGATGACTTGGTATTTTTTTATAAAGGAACCACTAGAGAGAGGAAATATCCTAATGAACGAAATAGAAAAATATGGAAGAGTGGCAGGAGTAAAAATTAATAGAGAAAAGACTAAAATGTTAGTAAAAAATTTAACCGAAAAAAAAAAGGAAATTAGAAGAAGATCTAGGACTGCAAATTGTAAAAAAGATTAAATACTTAGGAATTTGGCTCACTATAAGATGTTCCTCAATAAAAGAGGATAATTATAAAAAATTGACACTACAAATGAAAAAAGATTTAGAGGTTTGGGGAAAATTACAATTATCATTATTAGGAAGGATTTCTGTGATTAAAATGAATATATTACCAAAATTATTATACCTATTTCAGACAGTCCCAATAAAATTAGAGAAAAAAATATTCGAAGAATTAGACAAAATGATTAATAAATTTATTTGGTTGGGTAAAAAAGCACGAATAAATATCAAAACGTTACAAGATAGTAGAAGTAGAGGTGGCCTTGGGCTCCCAAAATGGGAAACTTATTACCAAGCAGCTGGGTTACTTTGGATTAGGGATTGGATAAACTTAGATAATAAAAGGGTTTTAATGATTGAAGGACATGATTTGCAGGCCGGTTGACACGCCTTCTTATGGGGAAAATACAAGAAGACACACACATATTTTTACCGGCACCAGATAAGAGATGCGCTGATTTGGACGTGGAAAAAGGTCAAAAAGAAATACTATACGAAAATTCCAAATTGGGCCTCACCGATGGAGGCAATGGTTCACCCAAATACATTGGACAAAAAAAAGATGATGAGATATGAAGTACTATTAGACAACCAAGGAAATCTCAAATCAAGAGAAGAATTGAAAGAACAGGGAATAATTATAGATTGGTGGCCATACCTACAGATACAGTCAAAATATAGTAAAGATATTGGATAAAATATTGATAGGCAAGGAAGGAAAATTTTTAACAAAAACTTATAAATACTTACTAGAGGTAGAATTGGAAGAAGAAATAGTAAAAGGTCCAATGATAGCATGGGCACGAAATGTGGGCCGAAATATAGAATTAGAAGAATGGGAAAGAGTATGGAACAAAAATTGCAAATTAACATTGTCAACTGCATATAAAGAAAATCAATATACAATGTTTTATAGATGGCATTTAACACCGGCGAGATTGGCTAAAATGTATAAAAATATGAATCCGGATTGTTGGAAGTGCAAAAACAAGGAAGGAACATTCTACCATATGTGGTGGCAATGCCCCAAAGCAAAGATTTATTGGGAACAGATAAGGAGATGGATACAGGAGATAACAAAAGAACAAATTGAACTCAAACCCGAATTATTTCTACTAGGTATAATTAATCCAAAGATAAAAAAACAATTCCAATACATCATTGTACACATAATAACAGTGGCACGTATTGCGTATGCGCAGTGTTGGAAATGTGAAAATATACCAACAAACGATAGGATTATTCACAAAATACTAGAATGCGCTGAGATGTACAAGCTTACTCTAGAAATAAAAGACAAGGAAGCAACAGAATTTTACGAGATATGGAATAAGTGCTACGTTTGGTTAGAACAGAGAAACAAAAATGTATGAAAATTAATGTAAATAACTGTAAATAAATGTAAGAGACATATGACACAGTACTGTTAAAGGGAAAAAATGTATTTTGTTTGTTGTAAAGTGAAAAAGGGAAAATAAAAATATAAAAAAAAAGAAAAAAAAGAAAGCCCCCCCCAGGGAGGATCCTCCACAGCACAAGGGAGACCCTGAGATCCCCCAAAAGCTCTTCTGTCCATCCTGCTCTGAAAGGGGGACTCGGGGTCTGTCAGTCCTCAGTGGGGGGGAGGAATAAGTTCTTCCTCAAGAGGATTCCAGCAATTATGGGGAGAAAATGGCTGCCCCTCATTAGGGCTCCTTTCCTGTGGACGGAGCATCCTTGGACCTCAGCCAGGCATCCGACAGAGGAGACCACAACTTTCTTATTGGGAAGCTGGAAAAAAGTGGAATAGAGTAGACAACATCACCCCCAGATGGATTTGCAGCTGGCTGACAAGCCTTACTCAAGGAGCAGCCATCAATGGCACCACATCCGCCTGGAGGGAAGGGAGCAGTGGGGAACCACGAGGCTCCGTCTTAGGCCCAGTAAACTCTCCAATATCTTCATCAGTGACTCAGAGGAGGGAATTGAAGGGGAAACTCATCAGGTTTGCAGAGGACACCAAACTGGCAGGAGTAGCAAACACCCCAGAAGACAAGCGCAGGATCCAAAAAGATCTTGACATACTCGAACGAGGGGCCCTGTCCAACAAAATGAGTTTCGATGTCGAGAAAAGCAAAGTCTTACACCTAGGCAGGAAAAAAACAAAGGTACAAGTACAGATTAGGCGAAATCTGGCTCAAAAACTGGGGGATCCTAATGGGGAGCATCACACTGGAGGTAGCTGTTGAATTAAGAGGCAATCCCCCCTCCCCCCTCACACGTCCTGTTCCTCCCCATCTTTTAACTATAATTTTATCTTGATTGGGAATTCCATTTTTATTGCTATAGAAATATTTATCTGTCAGGATTTTTAATGTTTTTTTTAAACAAGTTTTATTAATTTTCCAGTTTTACAAAGATCCAAATATTAAGGAAGCAGCGTGGTGATTGGGTAATCAATAATCCAATAACAAGATCTTTTGTACGTGTCTCAGGTTACATCATCAAAACTTCCCTCTCTATTTCCCTTGATTATTATATCACATTCAAATTAATACATTGCTAGTTATAACTCGATCAGTTAAGACATTTATCAATATATTTTAACTTATACATATGCATATCCTGTTTTAAAATTTTACCTAATTTCAATTACAGTATTCCAATTTAATATCCATAGTATTTAGATTTCGGGTAACCCAAATTTCCCTAATTTCATTACAAAATAGTTGTCATAGCTAAAATACACATATTGTTTACTTAAATAGATTCTTACTTTATTTCACAAATATATTCTATTTCTCACCCTAGTACCTCATCACTTACTAATAAAGTATCCTTTATTGTCTAATCCAACTTCCATATTATAATTCAAAACTATTATTCTAATGGCTAATTTTTATTTCCCTTGTAAATCTAAGTCCTAAATATTAAATCAATTAATATCTTTTAAAATCTCCTTAGCCCATTAAGTAAGATTTTAGGCTCTTCCATTATAAGTCAAAAAATCCCATTTTTAAATCTAACTCTAGCTTTCTTTTTGTGCCAAGCAGGCTTCCATACCAGTGCCTTTAAATCCTCAGGTGGATCTCCCTTCATTCCTACACATGTTATTTGAATCAAGGGAGACCATCCAGTTATCAATTTTTCAATGGAACTGGCCCCTTTGTAATCATTGGATTGTTGGCCTAATAGTTCAAACCTCCATGTTTGGTTTGGTATATTTGTCGTCAGTTCAATCTGGTCTTCTTCTTCCGGTTTCATCTGGCTTAGGTAAGAAGTCATGTCCAATGTTGTAGTTGTTGTTTAGTTGTGTAGGTTGTCTAGGTTATCAATATGCTGTACTTGTTGATCTTCAGCACCCTCCATCTTAGTGTTGCTTTCTTCAGTTGCTGTTGCTTTCTGAATTGCAGATTTTTTAGTTGAAATCAAGGTTTGACTATCAAAGTTCTCAGTAGATTGTGCTTGATGTTCTTTAAAGTCCACTTTGATATTAATTTCTTCCTCTTCTGTTGATTTTTGGATTGTATGTTCATCAGTTGAAATCTGGGCTTCATTTTGTAAATTTAGTGTGGCACCTTTATCTTTCAATCTGGAGTTCATTAGCTCAGTAGCTTCAATAATTTTTTCAAGTATAAGTTTATAGTTAAGTTGTGGGTAGTATTCCTCCATTTCTATGGTGATTACAGATAGTCCTTTAGTGGAGGCTATTTTTGATAAAAGTCAGTAAATGTCCACCTCCACTACTCCTAGAAGTTGTTTTCACCACCCAGCTGTTTCATATTCTTATCTTTTTTAGATAGTACCAAGGACAAATCTAGGGAGTAAGCAGGTCTCAGAGTAAAAAAAAATCAGTTGCTATATCAGGCTTCGCCACAAGATGTCCCCAATAGCATGTAAAGTCTCTCTCCAAACTCAAGTTAGGCTTTTATCCAGTTTAAAAAAAAAATTTCTTTTCCAACTTAACAAGTAGATAAGATAATAGGTCTCCATAGAAATACGAACTTTTTGGGACCCCAAATATCCAAAAGGTACAAGTCCAGTTATTTAGTTGTTTAGTTTAGTTGTTCTTTTCTTTTCTTTTCTTTTCTTTTCTTTTCTTTTCTTTTCTTTTCTTTTCTTTTCTTTTCTTTTCTTTTCCCAAGGTAGGCAGACGCTGCCATGTTAAAAGGGGGGAAGAAATTTCAAGAGGCTTTTAAAGGAAGGATACAAGAAAGGTAAGGTAAGGTCTCACCCAATTCCTCCACGGTGCTTTCATTGTGCTTGGTTGTAATTTTGGCTTTCGGCTTAGTGATCGGCCATGTCGATGGCCGATCTTTTCTCCGTCGGTCCAAAGGAGCTGCCTCGGATCAAACGGAAGGACTGCCGCCCTTCCGTGATCTGTTGAGGGTCCTCCTCATGGTCGTCACCCCTCCAGGGCGACTTTCGACCCTTTTCAGGGTCTCCCAACGAAGGAAAACCGGACGGCGGAGAGAGCGTTCTCCTCGTGCGTCCGCCGGCACTACGATTGCAAACCGGAGGCCTGGATTTTAAATGTTTTAATGCTGTAAGCTGCCTAGAGTCATTTTATCATGAGATGGTGGCAAACAAATTTAATAAATAAATAAATGTATGTTCCGTTATTATACCTAATAATGTGATTTTATTTTGAATGAGATCCCTACAATTATCTGAAACATGCTGTGTGTGTCTTCCGCGTCTTCTGCGTCTCTTTCCAGCTCCACCACATCTGGCAGGAAATTCCTTCTCTCTCGGGGTGTTTCCAGCGTTTATTCCTGTTGGACTTGTGCAATTTGATGATGGAAACTGATCCCAACCGGGAAGGATTTATGTTTTTTCATCTTTCAGGATCCCCTTTAACTTCTTGCTGCAATTTGCTTTGGAAATGACTTAAAACCCAGAATAATTTCAGGAGTGAAAAGGGATCTTGGCTTGAACTAACTCACTTTGTCTCCCGTTCTGGCCCCTCCTATGTCTCCCCCGTGTCCCTCCTCCCTCTCCTCCCTTCCAGCCAAGCCCACCATCTCCATCTCCCCCACCAAGCTGGACCCCGCTTCCCCCCACACCATCCTCCTTTGCACCACAAGGGGCTTCTACCCCGTGGAGATCGAGGTCCAGTGGCTGAAGAATGGGCGGCTGGAGGAGGAGGGCGTGGCCTTCGGGGAGGAGCTCCAGAACAGAGACTGGACCTACCAGCTCCATGTGATGCTGGAGACCCAGCCCCAGCGGGGAGACGTCTACACCTGCCAGTTGGGGCACGCCAGCCTGGAGGCCCCCATCACCGTCCAGTGGGGTGAGACCCTCCCCTCCTGATCTGGGGATCCCATCCTGCCCTGAGAAGGGGAGGAGAGACCCTACCTGTTAGGGGGAGCCAGAAGGGACCCTCGTTGGGGGGGAAGCTGGCCTTGATCCTCCTGCTCAGGGGAGGCTCCTTCTCCTTCCCCAGAGCCCTGTTCCTCCAACTCGGCCAGGAGCAAACTCTGGACGGGGATTGTGGCAGCCGTGATCGGGGTGATCTTCTTTGCAATGGGGCTTTCCCTCTACCTGAAGAACAAGAAAGGTGAGTCTGGGGGGCTGTATAAGAGATTGTGGGGATGGGACCATCCAGGGGAGGCCTCTCAGCAAGCTTAGCAGATGGCAAGGAAGGTCCCCTTGGAGCTTTGCTTGGGAAATTCTGTCTTTGAGAGTCTACTGTATAAGTGAGCATCGTGCAACCTATTATGGGCTATCGATGGGGAGGGGGACCCCCTGAGTCCTCCAGCCCATGAAGGGTTCTGATTGGCTCTTTTTCTCCTTTCAGCAATTCCCATCCAGCCTCCTGCAGGTGAGTTTGTCCTCATTAATTGTTCCTTTTTTAAAAAAAAATGTGCCTGAACAAAATCTCCTTGTGGATAATACAATTTTTTGAAATTTTGGGGAGCTTTTCCTTACAGAGACCTGCAAATGCATTGCAATCAAAAACAAACAAATACACATAAACACTAAAATCTGGCCAAGGATGTTTCCAAGTTTTGGAAAATTGCAAAAGGGAAGGGAAGTCTCCTTGTGACATTTCTCACAATTTCTGGCAAACTGACACCCCGCTTTGCTGCCACCCCTCATCCTGGCCCCATCTTCTTTGTTAATATGAAATGTCTGGGGAGGGCTCCTTTCTTGATTAACCCCCCAGTTAAGTCAATTGGGGGAAATTCCACAAGTCCCAGGAGATGAATTGCTGGTATTTCCCAATCTTTTCCTTCCTGGAAGGGGCGGAGCTTCCCTCCATCCTGTCCCTGCCTATCAACACACACACCCCTGCAATGTACCAATACTCACCCAGCCATTTGTGCGATTTCTCTCCTTCACAACTGGAGGGTCCTGCCCTATTTTGGCACCCAGCGCCTCCCTCCATCCACCTGAGACCCCAGAGGCCTTTTCCAGGACTGTCCACCTATCGCCACTACCACCCCACAGCCCTTCCTGCCTTCGGGTCTGAAGCCCCCTCCCCTAGAGCAGTGTCTCCTGCACAGTTTGAGGGTCCTCCTGCTTTATGTCCTGGGTGGAGGACCCCATCCTGACCCGATGGTCCCCAACAGAGAGAGTCCTGTGCGGGTCTTATGTGTGGCCCCCAACTGGAGCTCATCTGAGACCCCCCCCCCACAGAAAAGCCCTGTGGCCAATGGCCTTGATCTTTGGGAAGGTTGCACTGATGTCCATCTCCCTGGTTTGAGGGCTCCTGGGCAAGGGGTGTTGGGAAGGGTGTCTTCCCCAGGGCCTCTTTGGGCCAGAGCAGAAAGTCCAGCCGAAGCCATTCCTGGTGTAGGAGACATTTGCCATCAGGGGGGAAAGAGAGCAGCTCTGTGGGAGAGAGGAAAGATCAAGGTGGCAACTCTGAGTGGAAGGCCCCTCCCTTCTTCCCAGCACCCCTAGATGCCCCTTGATAGCTCTCCAACTTAGCCTTGCCCCCTCCAGACCTCCTTAAAATAAACAAAGACATTAATTGAGGATTCATTGCTCAGGGGAACTGAACCAGCAATTTGTAGAATGGACAGTCAAACAAGTGGTTAGCTGTTTCCCAGGAACAACTATCAAAGATGTGAGTGAGAGGCTTACTAAAAATAATCCATAGATTATTATTCCTTTCTCCTCTTTCGTGTGGGGTTGAATGATACACAAAGTCCCTGGAAACAATATCAAGAGATTATGAGCAGATAGGCATCAAAGCCAAAGAGATGGGAGCACAGGTGGTGTTCCCTTCTGTATTCCCAATAAAGGTCAGCATCCAATGAGGATATGCACAGCCTTTGAAGTCAACTCTTGGCTTACAATATGGTTCTGTCGAGAGAACTTTGGATTCTTGGACTATGGTTTACAATACCCACATGAGGGGCTTCTGGCAGGGGATGATCTACACTTCACAAGAACTGAGAATGTCGTCTTCAGAAGCCAACTGGCTTGTCGTATCCGAAGGGTCTTAAACTGAAACCGAAGGAGACGGATTTTTTAGAAGCTAATTCCAAGCACAAATCTCAGGGCAATCAACCAAATGGAAAGGAAAAAGGAGAACTCAGTCACAAAAAGAGGGGATGTGGAAACCAAACACAGGGTCAGACAAAAGGGACTCAGATGCCTCTACACCAATGCTCAAAGTACGAGGAATAAACCAGGGAGAACTTGAAACCCAAAGGCAGGTATGACATTGCAATCACCGAAACTTAGTGGGATGAAACCCATGACTGGAAGGCACAACTTAAGAGATTTAATGTCGAGGAATTGCGCAGCAGCTGTTCAAATGAAGTGGGAGACACTGACACAAACTTGTAGTTTTACATCAATAAGTATAACATTTATATTGCACAGCAGCTGTCCAAATGACACAAACCTGTATTGTTATATAAATATATCTAGCATCTATAGTCACAGCAGACAAGATAATCAGGAACACAGGAACATCTTGAGATAAATCAATCAGCAGATGGAGCACACAGAAGAAAAGGGCGGGGGGGGGAAGGGGAAACACCCCCTTTACACCCACAGAAACCAATCATAGCGTAGATAACCTCATTCAGGAGCCAGCACTCTCCAACCAATCAACTACAACTGTGTGTTCCAGCCCATTGTCCACTTTACTGTTCCAGCTACTAAATTTAGTATCTTAACATTTAAAGTTGAAAAGAAACAGCCTTAATAAAAGGGGAGACCGAGTTGCACTATATATAAGAAATAACTACAGAAATGCAACAGAACAAAAACAAAAAACTCCTTGAAAGCATTTGGGTTAAAAAAGGGAAAACAGAACGACATAACCATTGGTGTGTACTATAAGCCACCCAACCCAACAGAGGAAATATATTGACTTTTTGTTAATCAGTTAGCTAAGGCATGGAGAAAGCACAGCAAAATAGTAGTGGGGGACTTTGACTACCCTGACATGAACTGGGAGACAGGTTTTGCGCCTAGTGGGAGATCAAGCAGGCTCCTGATGAACCTAGCAGACAACTTTGTCTCCCATAAAGTAGAGAAGGGAACTACAGGGTCAACCATGCTGGACTTAATTCCCATTAACAGTCCTAGGCTGCCTTAACAGAGGGACAGAATCAAGATCATGTGAAGTTTTAATAGCACTTTATAGTGCCTTGGTAAGGCCACACTTGGAATACTGCATTCAGTTTTGGTCGCCACGATATAAAAAAGATGTTGAGACTCTAGAAAGAGTGCAGAGAAGAGCAACAAAGATGATCAGGGGACTGGAGGCTAAAACATACGAAGAACGGTTGCTGTAATTGGGTATGTTTAGTTTAATGAAGAGAAGGACCAGGGGTGACATGATAGCAGTCTTCCAATATTTGAGGGGCTGCCACAAAGAAGAGAGAGTCAAGCTGTGCTGTTCGCACAGCAGACATTTGAGACGAGGCAGTTCATACAAAAGATGTCTTTTTATTTGGTACATTCACTGAACAGAAGCAAGTGAACAATGGCAACAAGCCCTTTTATACTCCCCATGCAAGGGGATGCTCAACCAATGATTGCAGGCTATTCTCCCGCCTCGTGCATATGCGCAAGCCTGGAAACAGCCTGTCTGGGTCTCGGGCAGACACGTGGTCTGCCCGGGTCTCTGCAACCATTCTGCAGATTTCCTGAGCCTTGCTGAATGACTCAGCAAGGCCCAGGACACAACACCCCTCCCCCCTTGGCTTAGACAACACTGTCCCTGTCGTTTGACAGCACTAGGCCAAAGTCAGCCCAGCAACAGCCAGGTGGTCACCCCCTACTCCTATCAACCTCTTTCCTTTAGGGTTCCGTGTAATCCACGTTCTTTCACTCTTTGAAAACATGGGACTTGCAGGACCTCACATATTCTTGTAAATACTTAGGCGGACCCTTAACCCGCTCAGATCTTTGTGGAGCTATATGAGGGACGGGTGTGATGATATTTGGGGGAAGTGTATTAAGTGCCTGGAGTGCCTGCTCCCGGCTTGCGCAAAACAAACCAGGACTTTGTTGCCCAGAAGACTCAGGGGTTCCCCCTGACTGCTGACTGGCCGGATCCGCTAGACCCGAACCAGAGTTCCTTGGAGGGGTCGAGTTCCCCAAGTCCCTTGTTGGGGTGGAGTTCCCCAAAACCCCTTGGAACTCCCCTTGGGAGCAATGTCCCTCAAGCCCAAGGCCAGCAGCAGGAGTGCCCTGAGTAGCCTATTTATGGCCATTTGCCCTCAACCAGGGACCTCTGCCAGAGTCAGGAGCTGCCTCCATGGCAAAACCCCCTGCGTCTATGCCAGAGTCAGGATCCGCCTCCATGGCAAGACCCTCATCTGGAGCATTTGGAGACCCCCCCGCTTTGAGAGACTGTGATCCACAATCGTAATTGGGGTCCCCCTCCCCCCCGAGAGCGGAGTCAGGGGAGGAAACATGGCCAGGAAGCCGCCAACGCAGTTGGTCGATGTGGCGTCGCAGCACCCGATCATCCTCTAAGACCACTTCGTATGACAGTGGCCCAGAGACCTTACAGATTACAGCAGGTACCCAGAGATGCTCATGCCCATAGTTCCTGGTCCAAACCGGGTCACCCACTTGAAGTCTCCTAGGTTCCCGTGGTTGCGACACCTGTGAAGCCACCCAGTCTGGGTGAAGCCTGTCCAGCTTCGTAATAAGTCTGCGACCCCAGCGGAGTTCAGCTGGGCTCTTTCCAGTAGCTGTGCATGGTGTGGTGCGGTGTGTAAGGAGAAAATCAGATAACCTGTGATGCCAGGGTCCTTGAGCGATTCTCTTTAATGTGTCCTTTGTCGTGTGCACCATGCGTTCAGCCTGACCATTGGTGGCAGGGTGAAAAGGAGCAGACGTGGCATGCTGGATCATGTTGGCTTGGAGAAATGCCTGAAACTCAGAAGAGGTAAATTGTGGACCATTGTCTGATACTAAAACATCAGGAAGGCCATGGGAAGTGAAGATTCCTCTGAGCACCTGGATGGTCCTGGCAGTAGTAGTGGAGGACACAGGAACGACTTCTAGCCACTTGGAATGGCTATCCACAAGGAGGAGGAAGAATTGCCCCTGAAAGGGCCCAGCATAGTCTATATGGATGCGAGACCATGGAGTGAGTGTCTCCTCCCACCTATGTACAGGGGCCTGGGGCATTTCTGGCCGTGATTGCTGGCACACTTGGCACCCATGAACCTGAACCTTGATGTCCTTATCAAGTCCAGGCCACCAAAGATGGCTGCGTGCAAGCGCCTTCATTCTCACTATTCCCGAATGTCCCTCATGAAGAGAGAGCAAGACTCTAGTCCTCAATGAGGCTGGGATGACTACTCTGTTGCCCCACAGGATACACCCCTTGAATGTGGACAATTCATGCTTCCTACGCCAGAAGCTTTGGAATTCTGTACCAGGACACGTATCAGGCCATCCCGACAACACACATGTCAGCATGCGTGCAAGCATGTGATCAATGGCAGTTTCAGCAGCCACATCCCTAGCATTGAGGGGAGATTCAGGTAAGTCCTGAATAGAAAGAATGTGTACAGCAGGAGCAGGGTCTGCCTCTATTTGTTTAAGAGGTAACCTGCTTAGGCCATCAGCATGGCCCATCTCAGTACCTGGTTTGTGAACCAGGGTGTAATCATAAGCTGCTAAGAAAATAGACCATCTCAGCATTCTAGGAGATATAATCTGAGGAGTTTGTTTATTGGTTGTAAACAACCCCAGCAAAGGCTTGTGGTCAGTATAGACCGTGAAATGGCGTCCATACAAGAAATCATGAAATTTCTTGATGCCTGAGATTATTGCCAAGACTTCCCTGTCAATCTGCACGTAATTACGCTCTGCAGATGAGAGAGTCCTAGAATAGTAGGCCACAGGGACCTGAGACCCATCTACCTTGAGATGACTTAACACTGCTCCTACCCCATAAGGGGAAGCATCACATGCGATGCACACGGGCAAATGCTCATTGAAGTGAGCCAGTACAGCATTGGAGGATAGCAAAGCCTTGACTTCTTTAAAAGCCTTTGTCCATGCCCATGGAGCCTGCTTGTCTAAGAGCCAGTGTAGCGGCTCAGCCACAGCAGCCTTGTGGGGGAGAAATGAATGGTAAAAATTAAGGAGGCCCAGAAAAGCCTGAAGTTCCGTCTTTGACTGGGGACTAGGGGCCAGTTGGATGGCCTGGAATTTGGACTCTGTGGGGTGGATGCCTTCTGCATCAATATGAAACCCTAGAAATTCGGTGGATGTTAGATAAGATAAGATAAGATAACCTTTATTGTCAGTTTTATATTGTGGGCACAATGGCACACATCAAAAATGAAATTTAGTTGCCCGCTCTCAAAGTGAAACACATACATGACACACACCTAAACATACTATGTACAACATATATATAGACCCACATCCCTACATATACATAGCAAATAAATATTAAATACTGTCCATCTTGAATATATAACGCAAGGAGGAAGTTTGAGAGTTCGCAAGGTTAATGCTGTATGGAATGAAACTATGGCTGAATCTGGATGTTCTGCTACGGATACCACGAAGCCCCCTCCTCCCAGAAGGTAACAAGGAAAACAGGTCGTGAAGAGGATGTGTAGTGTCCCAGATAATTGTACGGACCCTGCTCAAGCAACGCTTCTGTGCTATGTCCTGGATGGGAGGGAGGGAACTGCCAATGATCTTTTCAGCCATTCTCACCACTCTGCACCGCCTTCCTGTCTGAAGCAGTGATGCCTCCAAACCAGACTGTGATGCTGTATGACAGGATGCTCTCGATTGTCCCCCTGTAGAAAGTGGTCAGGACACGGGAAGGAAGATGTGCTTTTCTCATGTGGCGCAGAAAATGCAGGCGCTGCTGTGCCCGCTTCACCAGTTTCTCACTGTTGAGCGACCAAGTCAGCCTACTCGTTAGCTGCACACCCAGGAATTTGATGCTGGTAACCATCTCCACAGGTGAATCATTAATGAACAGAGAAGTGTGGCTGTGCCTGCCTTTTCTGAAATCAACAATGATCTCTTTGATTTTTCCAGTATTTAAAACTAGGCTGTTTTCCTTACACCAGTTCACCAACCCCTCAACCTCCTTGCAGTAAGCTTCCACCTTGTCATCCTGAATAAGGCCCACTACTGTTGTATCATCTGCAAACTTCACAATATGGTTGGTGGCAAACCTAGCACAACAGTCATGGATCAACAGGGTGAACAGCAGCGGACTTAAGACGCAGCCCTGAGGAGAACCTGTGCTCAAGAAAATGGTATTAGAGGTATTTGTTCCAACTCGCACATATTGGGGCCTGTTGGTAAGAAAATCCAGAATCAAGTTGCACAAAGGAGTGTTTAAGCCTAAAAGGCCCAGTTTGTCTACTAGATGCTGGGGAATGATTGTGTTAAACGCCGAACTGAAGTCGACAAACAGCAAACGCACATGAGTATTTCTTTCCTCTAAGTGCTTCAGGCTCAGATGGAGAACGGAAGAAATAGCATCCTCCGTAGAGTAGGCAAACTGAAGCGGGTCAAATGCTGGCAGGAGGCTAGATACAATAGTGTCCTTTATCAGCTTCTCAAAGCATTTCATGATGGTGGATGTCAGTGCAACCGGACGGTAATCATTGAGGCCTGTAATTGTGGACTTTTTTGGCACTGGCAAGATGATGGCCGTCTTAAAACATGATGGGACCACTGCCTGCTGCAATGAGAGGTTGAAAATATCTGTGAGAACACAAGCCAGCTCCTCTGCGCATTCCCTGAGGGCACGTCCAGGGATGTTATCTGAGCCTGCTGCTTTCCGAATGTTAACTATCTGCAGTGTTTTCCGGACAGAGGTGACATCAAAGCTTGGCACTTGCTCATCAGGATGGGGCACAGCTTTCCTAGCAGGCGTGCTATTTGATGCCTCAAATCTACCAAAAAATGCATTCAGTTTGTTTAGGAAGTCTGTGTCATCCTTACATCTCGATGGAGCCACCTTGTAATCCGTAATGGCCTGGATCCCTTGCCACATTCGCCTGGTGTTTGTTGGGTCCTGAAAAAAGTTCTGAATTTTCTGGCAATGGGCTTGCTTTGCACCTTTTATGGCACTTTTCAGATTTGCTCTGCCTGTTCTAAGTGCCAGCATGTCACCAGATTTAAAAGCCACATTCAGTGCTTTCAGCATCTTGCGGACCTCATAAGTCAGCCACGGTTTTTCATTCGCCCTCACAACAAAGCTTTTCAGGACACAGACATCTTCTATGCACTTTTGGATATATGCAGACACCGTGGTGGCATACTCCTCAACATTTGTATGTTGGTTATCAGTAGCTGCTTCCTTAAACATGCCCCAATCTGTACATTCAAAGCAGTCTTGTAATGCTTCTATAGCTCCCTCTGTCCAAACCCTCACCTGCTTTACTGTAGGTTTCACTCTGACTAATAAAGGTTTATATGCTGGAATAAGCAGCACTGAGAGATGGTCAGAGGAGCCCAGGTGAGGGCGGGGGATAGCTTTGAAAGCCTTCTTGATGTTGGAATAAGCAAGATCCAGTGTATTGTTCCCTCTGGTTGCAAAGTCCACATATTGATGGAAATGTGGCAGAGTGGCTTTCAAATCCACTTGGTTAAAGTCTCCCACTGCAATAAATGCACCCTCTGGGTGAGTAAAATTATGTCACGTTCTGATGACTAGTTTTTAACAAGCAGATTTTTTTTAATTTTATCTTGGTCACAATATTGCATCAGTCTTTTTTTATTGGTGCCCTTCAGCATTAACTTTCAAAATAAAATAAACTTTGGTTTAAACTCAGTAGGAAGCTATTCCAGTTCTGTGACATGTTCAGGCATTAAGTAGTCCCCGGGGGTTTCTCTTTAACCACTGTGCCAACAAATATCAGATTTCTTTTTCTTCAGACACAGGTGCCGTGTATCCCCTCTGGGGCCAATTTCAAGCATGGAGCTTTCCAACCTCTCAATTCTTGCTGACCGATTTAATTCTAGCTCTGCCCTATCATTTTGAATCCTATGGGGATTATTCCCCTTTCATTTCTCTCCAGAGATGTGCCCAACAAACTGTGAGTCCAAGAACTAGTTGAATTAGCGGGGATCTCTGGTGAGAGGGAGAATTATTATTATTATTATTCTCAAAGTTTCAGCTCTGCTCTTTGGCCGAATCCTCCAGGGGAGACTTTGGGCAGAGACAGATGGAATCAGCTGCAGTTTGCTTCTCTCTCTGACCCGGGAGGCCCAAAGTGGAAATCTTTCCTGGTGAACAACTTGGCTTTAGGCAAAAAGCGTCACTGGAAGATTTCAGACTTGGGACTTCCCTCCCCACTCAAGATCAGGGCTGTCTGTCTTCTTTCACATCAAAGTGTGCCACCCTGGGGAAAATAAGAGATGAATGCCAATGCAGCTGTTTCTGCCTGCTGGGGTCACCCCCCCAAAAAATAGCCCCCCCTTGCCATCTCCTTTCCCCAAATGTGAGCTCTTTCTTCAACCCCTCCTTGACTCCCTTGTGCCCCCACCAAGCCCCTCTTTAACGTATAGAAGTGTTGGGGGTCCTGCGTCCTTCCAGATGTGGCTGGGTAACATCTTTCCCTCTGGTTGGAAGCCTCTTCCCCTTCGATCCTGCCCCAACGGGACCCTGCAGTGTTTGGGCCTGATCCTCAGGCCTTCCAGAAGTGGACACCATTTTCAATACGACAAGTCCTTGTAGAAATGGCGGCTGCTTTTGAAGCTTTCCACCCTGATCCTCAGGCTGTTGGGAGACTGCAAAGCTCTCCTGTCTCTTGCTAGGCTTGGGAAACCAGACACTGCATGATGATTGGGCAGCTTCAGATGAGCTTCCTGAAACCTTTCCCTGGCTTTGACCACCCCTCACTCCCCCCAAACCCCACATTTCTTCAATAAAGAACACAAAAAATGCTGGAAGAGACAAACTTTTTCATCTTGCACTGCCCCGTCCCCCAAATTAGGTGCTAAAACTAAACTCCCCACCTCTGCTCTCAAATCTCTATCCCCTTTAACAATTTGCTAAATATACTGCATGCCTGAAACAGAAGACCAGAATTTAAAGTGACCTTGGAGGTCTTCTAGTCTAACCCCCTGCTCAAGCTGGAGACCCTACCATTTACCCTTTCAGACAGGTAGCTGTCCAGTCTCTTCTTGAAAACCTCCAGTGTTGAAGCACCCACAACCTCTGGAGGCAAGTCGTTCCACTGATTGTTTTGTCAGGAAATTTCTCCTTAGTTCTAGGTTGGTTCAAAATCTGTAAGTTACTTACTTTGACTCTAGAGAGTCAAAGAATAGAAAGAAGGAAGGAAGGAAGCAAGCAAAGAAAATTTTTGCTCTGTGTTGACAATGCTGACTGTGATGTTAGTGATGCTCAACAGCCCCCCCATATGTGAGGAGGGCCCCTCCCTCAGAAGAGAGGTTTCTGATCGCACCCAAGGCTGCCCTGACTGGATTGGGTTGGGGGCTCTGCCTTCCTTTCTCTCTTCCAGAGCGCCCTCCCTGCCCTTACCAGGAAGGCCCACAGGCATCCTATAGCCTCTCAATCATTACTGGCTCTCCAAGACCTGTGATTCATTGCCCCATCCCCCCAGTTGCCTTCATGAGGACTTGAAACCCATTCTCCTTGTCAGGATGGGGAGTTTCTTGTCACCTCTCTGCAGCACAACCAGCTGCAAAAAAATGGCCCAATTTTAGCAAGTTAGAGACCACAAGGCTGGGCTTATAAGAACAGAGCCAGGCACAGCAATGGCTTGTGAAGAGAAGCAATGGCTTCTCTCATCTTGCCAATGTTGCTGTGCTGGATAGCCATGGACCCTGAATCCAAAAGCAGATCCTTTAAAAGTTTCAAATTCTCTGTGCAAACGTACTGTATTGGCCATCCCATAGATGGTTTGTGGGAAATCTGGGTGAGTTCACATAACACCCTTAACTTCTGGGTAAGTTTACACAACACCTTTAACTTTTAAGGAAAGAGAACTGCTATGTTGGCCTAATGTACCATGTCAAAATCTATATAATTCAGATGCTGACTTAGCATGATGATCTGCTACATACATTTACACAGGAGAAGGTTCCCAACTATTGGAATGTATGAAATGAGATAAACATGTTTTAAGATCTCAGTCCATATTGTCAGGGGCTTTATGGCTGATCAAAAATGAGTCCTCCTTTGAGGTGTGTTTGGAGATGCAAGGCAGAAAGAAGCCACTTTTAATCTGGTTCCCTCTGAAGCTCAACATCTTTGCCCCTCCCTGCGGTCAGGGCAGGCTGAGGTGTGTCCAGCTTGCTAAAACTACTGCAGAAATGCCTGAAAAAACCTAGATGACCTAAACATGAGCTGTGAACGTCACTCCTTAATTCAGTTGATGAGTCCACACTGCTCAGGAAAGAGGGTTTCTACTGAATCTAGGTTAAAGAGAGCATACACTTCCATGATGGTCAATGGAGTTTGATTCACTCAGCTCAACCACCTGGTGGGACACTCACACAACACACTTGCAGGGGCTCAGCAATTGAATCCCGCAAAGAGGACTGAGGGTGTGCCACCAATGCTGGGTGTGCTGAGGTTGGCCAATAGCAAACAGGATTGCAAACTCCCTGGACTCGGATGAGCTCTCCTAGCCTGCAAGTGCCTGAGACTCACCTCCTGTGGGGGTTCTTGGCTGACCATCAGTGCTGCCAACCAAAAGGGGGACCTTGACCTGGACCCTCACTGCATGGAACCCCACTTGCTGTGATGTCATTGCTGCTCTCCCACCCTTCTCATCCGCTAGGAGGACTCCTCCCTCAAAGAAACCTTTTTCAACCATGCTTGAGGCTGCCTGAGCTGGATTGTGTAGGGGGCTCCACCTGCCTTCCTCTTTTCCAGCACGCCCTCCCTGCCCTTGACAGGAAAGGACAACCACCTCCTGCAGCCTTCCTGGCCTTCCAGGACTCCAACTTCATTGTCCTGTACGCAGCCTTCATGAGGACTTGAAACTCGCTGTCATGATCAGGATTGGAGTTTTCCTGCCGCTTCTAAACAAAGCAACTAGTTTTCTTTAAAAAAAAATCTCCCCGTGTTTAGCAAATTGGAGTCCATTCAGCTCGTTTTGCAAGACTGTAGCCACAATCAGGAAGGCCACAACCTCAGCCAGCTGTGTGTGAATGTAACCCGGTTTTCCTGCCTCTTTCCCAGGGATCTGAGAGGTTGGCTGGGCCAGGTTTACCAAGCTGGCTTTGTGCCCAGGGCAGGACTAGAACTCATTGTCTCCTGGTTACTAGTCTGATTCTTTGACCACTACACCAGACTGGCTCTGATCGTAGCCATACAACCCATTTAACCTGGTCACGTCACCAATGGCTGAATTCACATTTGCAACTTTTAATCATGGTTTATTTTTGGAGGTTGAACTTGTTGGCCAATGAGTCAGTGAATTATAAATATTAATTTAGCAGGGACTAGCTGAACAATATTTTATAACAGAAATAAACTGGAGACACTTCTTGCAAGGACCACATTCACACAACATACTTCAGCAGGCTAGGGAAATATTTTTTGCAGACACCCAACCGTGGGCGAAAAGACAGCTCTAGGTGCAGCCTCCTGAAAGCCTGTAACAAACCATGGATGACCACAGCCACCTCTCCGCCACTTCCCTGGGCTCTCACCTGAGGGAAACTCACAAAGTAGGTGGCCACATTTCCAACTGAGGTTTCCTCCCCTCTGGGGGTACAACTAGACTCCAGTGAGACAGGGCAGGCAACATCATGGGTGAGAGAAGCCTTCTTACACATCAAGCTGGCATTCAAAAGCAACAGCCAGAATGGGAGCTACTGAAGATCTGGTAGCCAGGCAGTGAGAGTGGAAGCTGACGACTGAACAATGAGACAACTTTCAAACAATGGACCTGGGATATTGGTCATCCTATGGTCCTCATTGTAAGGGTGGACCTGCCCGTCCCATCAGCTCCCCCTCCCACTCAACCCCCCAGTTCTCTCTTCTAGGCCAAGCTGTCCATATTAACATTCCGCCTCCAGATAAGAAACATAATCTATCAACAATCGACCAAGATAAACCAGAACACAGGGACTCCGATCTATAAGCACATGGAAGTCTTCTAGGGACGACAAAGAAAGCCTCAGATGGGAATATCACAGGAGTTTCAAAACACCAAGTGCATCTACACAAACAGAGGAACTGCCACCAGGTCCCCCTAAACCAACTTCCAGCTGGTTGTGGCAAGAAATCAGGTCACACCATCCACCACACTGCGGGCCCTGCCACCATCTCAGCTGCAGACCTAACAGCACAATTGTTTTATTTAAACCAAGAAACATCAAAATTTAAAGGCTCTCATTGTATCAGTATGTAAAGACAACACAGAAAGTGTCAAGGAAACTAAAACTTCTACCCACTCTACAGTTTTCTCTCTCTGTGCCAATGGTGCTATCCCAGGCTGTCACTTTCCTGCCTCTTAGCCAGCTCTCATGAAAAAATGATGTTTCTAGAACAGATGGCAAATGAAATTTCACTTCAGTTACAAGGAATTATGAAATCAGCTCCAAATTAGGATTGATACATGGAGATCTCATTGAAAAGAAAATCCCAAACTCTTAACATTAGGCTGGGTTCAAGGACACTGAGTGCTTCCATGGAGATAAAGCACAGGCACCAAACTCCATAGCTCTGGGTGACCTTCCCTAGCAGCCTCTGGAGGCAAGAGACCCCATTGAAGGACAGCAGAAGTCACTTTCCTGGCTGTTGAACTATCTCCATCCAGCATTACTTTCTGGACATGTCCTAACAGGAAGGACTAAGACCTCTACAGAACACTGCCCCAAGGGGTGTATCTGTGACTTTTCTCTAATGTGCTTTTCTCCAGCTACCCCTCCTTACATGGAAGAAGTTCAGGGTCCCAAAAGCAGAAGCACCTTCTCACCGCAATCATCACCAACCCTGTCTCTGAGGCCTCTTCTCCTATGTCTCCAGTGACTGCTTTTGATGTAAACATCAGACTGAAGCAACATGGAAGGGATCTTGAATCAGAAAAGGATAAATACCACAGGTTATGCTTTTTGTGGCTCTCATTACAGGACAGACAGGAGCTGTGCTCTTGAATATATTTTCTCTCTCTTTCAGGTGAATCTTGGCTTCTCTGTTTGAATCAGGAAAGCCACAGGATATTCTACCCTGTCAGAGTGATTTGAATTCTTCTAATTCTTCTTTAGAAATAGGAAGGAGATTCATTCCGCCCCATGAATTATGGACCTCCTGCTTCTGCTTCTACTTCTTCTGATGCTGCTGCTGTCCCAGCCACTCTCTGGGAAGCTGAGAATGAAGTGCCCACTGAATTTGGACCACCAGGATGGAGAAAAGCCATGGAGCTATTATACGCCAGGAGATCTTCTCACTGGTATAGTCATCTCTGCATCAAAAATAGCACCTGCAACATTACCTTTCAACATGGCTCCTTCTAGTCAGATTCGGTTGTAAGTCATGCGATGGAGTTTCATTCCCTCCATTTGCAGTTCTAACACTCTTCTTTTTCTTCTTCTTCTTTTACTTGCTCTCATATTGCAGGATCTGACAAATTTTTTGAATCCTTTTGATTAACACAGTCTCTCCCTTTTGCCTTATTTTCTGAGAGTAGAAACATGAGGCAAATGAAACCTGAAAGAAGTCCACATTATTTTTCTTTCTGTGTTCAATCCTAAATTGATGACTGAAATACTGACTTTGGTTGAAAGTAATGATTGAAATGGTTCTAATTTCCTCTGCCCAACAATTTGCATATTTTCATAACCAATTGATACGCAATGTCTGATTTTTAAAGGAATAGAAGATGACTTGTTTTTAGAACAGCTTCTCTGGGTCACTTATCAAAAACCTCCTTCCTTTAATGGTGGTTCTTCTTTAATGACTGAATTATTCTGGGCTATGAATATTAGTACTGCTAAAAATAATTGTATGTTTCTGATTTGTTAAACCTTTTTGAGGACTATCCCCATCCTCAACACTAACAATATTAAAGGGTGATGGGTGACTGTTATTTGCCTCTAGTTTTGGATCAATATTGGTTTATGTTTCAGCTAGTTTGTAGAGAAAAAAGATGATTAAATGGAGGAAAAGTATTGTTGTTGTTTCTGCTGCTGCTAATATTAACATGATCATGGTTTTACAGTATTTTATCCAATGGAAAGCTAGTATTACTACCCATGATTTTCAATATTGAATTGGTGAAGGAGAATCCCCAGCTCCTGCACAATCTCACACTTGGCTACAACATCCATGACAACTATGATAACGCCCTTGGCACTTCAGATGCCTTGCTGGACATGCTCTCTACTGGAGAAGTCAATGTTCCCAACTACAGCTGTGGAAGGAAGGACAAGCTTTTGGCTCTTGTTGATGCAGCTCACAGAGACAGCTCCATCCAGATGTCAACATTAGCAGACACGTACAAAGTCCCACAGGTTTGTGTTTGTTCTTCCCTTTCTGTAAAGTGAGTGGGATGTTGGTGTGTAAGCGATAGATCCAATTGTGTCTTCTCTATGGAATTCAAGATTATTTTGAATAATAATAATGATCAGTCTATACTTCGAAAGCACATTACTCCCTTCCAAGAAATGGCACCAAGTTAATGATGCCCATCTCACCGCAAAAGCCTCTTTCTCCCAAACATCCCATCACCCCTCTGTTTCCAAAAGCTTTCCTGAAGTGTAGGTGCATGGCTGCAGATCCCCCCTAAGGTTTTTTTGTAGGAGGACTGTGCCCAACGCAACATCACTACCATCAGCTTGGATGATGAAAGGTTCCTCAGGATCAGGGTGTTTAAGAACTGGTTCTGCTGCAAATACTCTGTTCACCATGGCATTTGTAACTGTTATAAATAAGGATTGGGATATACAATCAGGAGGAAGCAAGGATCAAGAGACCTGTCTTTTCATGATATCATCCCAATTGCTTAGAGCCATGGTGGCGAACCTATGGCATGCGTGCCACAGGTGGCACGCAGAGCCCTCTCTGTGGGCACGCGCGCCGTCACCCCAGTCTTAGGCCTTCAGCTTGGTTTTATAAAACCTTTTCACTTTACGCCTCTGCCGCCCTGTGCAAAAAAAAAAAAAAAGTTCAATCAATCAATTTCAACTTCTTGCGGGAAAAAAAAAGATCTCGCAAAGTTGGAATTGATTGATTGAACTTTTTAGTCCCACCCAGTCTGCCGTTACCACCACAGCCAAGCCCACCCAATGGGCCATGCCCACCCAATGGGCCATGCCCACCCAATGGGCCACGCCCACCTAGAACCCGACAATACATAAGTGGGTTTTGGGTTGCAGTTTGGGCACTCGGTCTCTAAAAGGTTCGTCATCACTGGCTTAGAGGCTTCTGCTGCACACTTGTGAAGGCAAGGAGAGGAACCAGAAAAAAATTAAGATGGTCGTTGAATAAATGTATACTGAAAGAAAAAGAATTCCTACAATTAGCAACAAAGGAAATGGAATTTTTCTTTAAAATAAACAAGAAAGGAGAAACCTCCCTTCAAGTGGAACAACCTGCCTCCAGAAGCAGTGAATGCTCCAACACTGGAAGTTTTTAAGAAGAGACTGGACAGCCATTTGTCCGAAATGGTATAGGGTTTCCTGCCTGAGCAGGGGGTTGGACTAGATGACCTCCTAGGTCCCTTCCAACTTTATTATTATTATTATTATTATTATTATTATTATTATTATTATTATTATTATTATTATTATTATTATTATTATTATTATTATTATTATTATTATTATTATTATTATTATTATTATTATTATATGTGTGGGATATGGCCAAAGCATATTTTAGAGGTTTGGCCATAACTTATATTGCTAAAAAGAATAAACAAAAGAAACAACTGCAGCTACAGTTGAAAGAAGAATAAATTAGAATCTGAATTACAAATTGATCCACAAAAAAAGATTCTGAAGACACAAATGGAATTGATAAAACCTAAATTTAACTTAACTGAGATGGACATAATGGCACAGCAGATTAAACGATCTAAACAGAACTTTTTTGAAAATGCTAATAAACCAGGAAGATGGTTAGCATAGAGACTGAAGAAAGAAAAAGAAAAAAGAATGATAAATAAGCTACAAGACTCAAAAGGCGAGTTAAATTTCCACAATGACATAATGAAAAAAATTATCAAAGCTTATTATGAGACACTTTATAAGGCAGAGGTGGTTTCTAAAGAGGGAATACAGGATTATTTAAAAGGAACTGACCTTCCAAAAGTCCCAGAGCATTCAAAATATATTAAATGAAAAAATATCAATGATGGAGATTGCAGAAGCTATAAAAAGGCAAAAGAAGGATAATACCCCAGGTCCTGATGGACTTCCTGCAGAATTTTTTGTAGCGTTACAAGATACAATAAGTTCGATCTTGAAGGAATTGTGCAATGACATTTTCTCAGAGATAAAAATACCAAACTCGTGGACTGAAGCTAATATCACCTTGATACTTAAAGAAGATACTGATTCCACACAAATAAAAAACTATAGACCAATATCATTATTAAATGTGGACTATAAAATTTTTGCTTCAATAATGGCAGAAAGAATGAAGAAATTTCTGACTGAATTTATTCATACAGATCAAAATGGCTTTTTGCCTAAAAGACAGATAAAGAACAATTTAAGGATCATTTTAAATGTTTTGGAATACTATGAAAACCACCCAGGGAAACAGATGGCACTGATATTTCTTGATGCACAAAAAACTTTTGATAACTTAAACTGGCAATTTATATTCCAACAGTTGACGGAAATGGATTTCGGCGAAAATTTTATAAATGCAATCCAAGCAATTTACAATAAACAAACAGCAAGGATACTTTTAAATGGAGATTACACAGAAAGCTTTGACATTAAAAAGGGCACAAGACAGGGATGCCCACTGTCTCCCTTGTTATTTATCTTCACATTGGAAGTTCTGGCTAGAAATATTAGGCAGGATATGGAAATCAAAGGATTGGAGATAAAAGACCAGAAATACAAACTACAAGCTTTTGCAGACGACCTGGTTTTCGTTTTGGAGGAGCCACTAGAAACATCTACTAAACTTCTGCAGAAAACAGAGAAATTTGGAGAAGTGGCCAGTTTGAAAATAAACAGGGAAAAGACTAAGGTATTAACAAAAAACCTAACAGATAAACAGAAAACCCAATTTGTAAAAAAGACAAATCTCCAAATAGTTAAAAAAGTCAAATACCTAGGTATCCACTTAACATCAAAATATACAATATTAAAAGAAGATAATTATGAAAGACTATTGAAACAAATTAAAACAGACTTGGAAAAGTAGAAAAATCTTCAATTGTCATTGTTAGGAAGAATAGTGACAGTGAAGATGAATATCCTATCGAAGCTACTCTTTTTATTTCAAACAGTTCCTGTAAAACTGGGAAAGAAATTTTTTGATGACTTAAATGCAACAATACTGAGATTTATATGGCAAGGGAAAAAAGCATGAATTAAAATTAAGTTAAAATTACAAGAAGTTAAAGATAGTGGAGGATTTGGATTCCCGGACTGGAGACTTTATTACCAAGCAGCTATTTTGCTCTGGATTAAAGAATGGATAACGTTGAGAAATAAAAGACTCCTCTACTTAGAGGGACATGACTTACAATTGGGTTGGCATGCTTTTCTGTGGTATGGGAAAAATAAAGTACACAAATATTTTCAAAATCACGCTATAAGGGATGTACATTTGCTAGAATGGGAGAGAATTAAACAAAAAAATTATACTAAAATACCTGAGTGGCTTTCAACAATGGAAGCATTTGCTTACCCAAATCTAATCAATTATGACAAACTTGTTACTTATAAAGACATTTTGGATAAGTGCGGAAAACTTAAAGACAGGCAAGACCTCCAACAACAAGGTATTGACTTAGCATGATGGCCCTATTTGCAAATTCAAACAAGATATGAAAAAGATGCAAAGTCAATGGGATTTATAAAGAGCAGATACAACTTGATAAAATACTTTTGAAAACAGATGAAAATTTGATTAAGAAACTTCATAAATTTCTCCTAAACTGGAAGATGGAAGAAGAACAAGTAAAAGAAACAATGATAGTTTGGGCAATTTTTTTTGGATATTCTATAGATTTAGAAGACTGGCAAAAGCTTTGGGATAGAAATATCAAACTTACCAAAGCAGCCTCATATAAAGAAAATTTATATAAAAAGTTTTATAGATGGCATATGACACCAGTTAGATTAGCGAAAATGTTTAAAAATGTATCGAATAATTGTTGGAAATGTAAACAAAAACCAGGTACTTACTATCAGGAAGTTTCTCCTTAGTTCTAGGTTGCTTCACTAATCAAGGAGAGAAGCAACCTAGAACTAAGGAGAAACTTCCTGACAGTTAGAACAATTAACCAGTGGAACAACCTGCCTCCAGAAGCGGTGAATGCTCCAACACTGGAAGTTTTTAAGAAGAAACTGGACAGCCATTTGTCCCAAATGGTATAGGGTTACCTGCCTGAGCAGGGGGTTGGACTTGATGACCTCCAAGGTCCCTTCCAACTTTATTATTATTATTATTATTATTATTATTATTATTATTATTATTATTATTATTATTATTATTATTATTATTATTATTATTATTATTATTATTAATATTATTATTATTATTATTATTATTATTATTATTATTATTATTATTATTATTATTATTATTATTATCATCATCATCATCATCATCATCATCATCATCATCATCATCATCATCATCATCATCATCATCATCATCATATCTGGTGGGTATGTCCTAGCGCTAAGAAGTTTTGGTTTAAGATTCATTTATGGCTGGAAAAGATGACTAAAATACAGATAGAATTTAAGCCAGAACTGTTTTGACAGCTGCCAGAATAGCATTTGCCCAATTTTGGAAAAATGAAAACTTACCATCTGACCAGATTATAATTACAAAAAATTTAGAATGTGCAGAAATGGATAGACTAACCTTAGAGATTAAAGAGAAAGTTTATTTCAAAACATGGGAAAATTTTATCAATAGTTAGCAGCACGATCTAGTGAGAAAGGACTATGAAATTTAAGAGAATGAATGATATCTACTGACTAGTTATTATTTTTTAGGATTATCGTTATTGTTATTGATTATAGTCATTTACCATTATATTAATTACTGTGATTTAATATCTGTATCCGGACCACAGTCTGCTTGCTAAAGCATGGAATAATTGTTGGGGGTAACCCCATTTTTGTACCTATCCTTACCCCAACCCCATTCCTGAACCCTACCCTACCCAATACCCATACTGATCCCATCCTTTCCTTACCTTTATAAAACTTAATAAAATATTTATTAAAAAAAAGTAAGTATTATAAATAAGGATTGGGATATACAAGGATCAAAAGAGACCTGTCTTTTCATGACATCATCCCAATTGCTTAGAGGCTTCTGCTGCACACTTGTGAAGGCGAGGAGAGGCTCTGAGTCCAGTCAAAGGATCTTCTGTACAATAGGAATGTGCAGTACTGATGGAAAACTCACATTTTTTTACATGGTCTTAGCCAAAATAATAATATCCTCAATCATGACCAAATCTCAGATTTTTAAACAGAGTCCTACGGGATGATAAAACATATATGTATTATGAACCTTTAGGCGCCATTAATATTAACCATTTTATTAAAAATCTACAAATATATTAGGCAACGTATCAACTATTTTTTTCCTTAAAATTCTCAAGATCAAATTCATCATAAAAGCTTTGAAGAGCAATATGGCCTCTGGAGAGGATTTTCTACCAGCTGAACAATTCAAGAATTATGCCGACTAGTGGGACCCTCCATTGACAGATACATTTACACATATAAATAATATCTGCCATACCCATTTGGGTCAAAGATTGCAAATGTAATTCCCATATATAAAAAAGGGACTGAAAAGGCCGCTAGCAATTCCACGCCCATTTCTCTAACAGATATTGTGACTAAAATATATGCAAACTTCCACTTGAAAAGAATTGATAGTAGGTGGATGAAAAGTGGATTCCTTGTAGAAGAACCAGCAGTCTTTAGGCAGATGTGATCCACTCTTCACAATTCTTTTGTCTTGAACCATCTAACTATAAAAATATCAGGAAGAGGAAATAATGGTTTGCTGCCTTTATAGCATTTGACACAGTAAACAAAGAAATATTATGGAAGAAATTGATTGCCCTTCAAATGGAGCTCAGGATGTTGACCCTGCTCAAAGCCCTTTCTACAAGCACTGACAGTGAGAACAATTAATCAGTGGAACAGCTTGCCTCATGAAGTTGTGGGTGCTCCATTAATGGAGATTTTCAAAAAGAGGCTGAACATTCATTTTGTCTGTATGAGAGTTACTATTGATATGTACCAAAAGGTAAGACAAAAGTGTTGCCGATATCACATTTGGGTTGCATGTGCTGTTAAGACGATTTGGCTCCTATTCTCAAAATAATTATCTGATTATGGATGAGTCAAAGTCAAAAGTTATGGTCTTTGGAAAATGACAGCAATGCCATATAGGGCTAATCAATGAGGAGGCAACAGAGCAAGTTCACACCTTTCCTTACCTGGGGGAACTTTTCTCTGGGACTGGATCTGGGCTCCCTCAACTTCAAAGGAGCTCATTTAGAAGGCATAAGTGAATGCACTATTTAAAAAAAAAATCATAGGTATGCGGCTTCCTTAGACTGAATTATTAAATATAAAATACCAATGTTACCATTTTGCACTTATATTGAGCTGAAATTTGGGATTTAATTTATATCACTACTAGAGCAAATCTGATCACATCATCTGAGAAGGATCTTGAGGGCGGATAAAAGGACTTCAGCTGCTGCCCTCAGAGCAGAATTGGGAATTTATACAATTTATAAACTTGGGTCATATAATTATTTTAATAAAATTAATGGTATGGAAACTGATAAGTCCCCAAATGCTATTAGAACAAACAAATTTCAGTTAAAAAATTCTTGATTTTATATTAGCAACTGTCGTCTCCATGTCTTTTTTGCCATTCGAGAAAAACATAAAAAAACGTTGCACAAAGAATCCAAGATAATAATAATAATAATAAAGTTGGAAGGGACCTTGAAGGTGATCGAGTCCAACCCCCTGCTCAGGCAGGAAACCCTACAAAATTTTGGACAAATGGCTGTCCAGTCTCTTCTTAAAAACTTCCAGTGTTGGAGCATTCACCGCTTCTGGAGGCAGGTTGTTCCACTGGTTAATTGTTCTAACTGTCAGGAAGTTTCTCCTTGACTGTTCAAAATAGAGAAAAGTAGGGCCATCTTCAGTACACTGAAAGGCATCAGCTGCTACAAATGTACCTTCCAAGTATTGAGTTAAATCTTCCAAACTCCTTACAATGAATATACTTGTATTTGTGGAGCTCCAGAAATAGAAGATGTAATACCTCTATTATTTTGAATGACAATTATTTAAGGAAAAGGGAGATAAATATCTTGGATTACTCTTTAGAGAAACAGTCTATTGGGATCCTAATATTTAAATATATATATTTTCTCTGTGGTCAGAATTAAAAAATTATATATAATAAAGCCCTTTTCGGAAGGAAATTATGGTCTGAGTGTGGTAAATTCTGGGGTTATAAAAATACTATTTTCATTCTTTATGCTTATTCTATTGTACTTATTTTTCTAAATTCTGTTTTTACATGCACTCTTGTTAATGTTCTGTGTTTTATATTCTGTATCTTGATATGGCCAAATGACTAATCAATAGGAAATGTTCTAATATGTGCATGAGAAAAATATTGGATTTATTAAAAGTTAAAAATTGGGACTTGGTAGCATCCCAAATATAACACTAGAATTCTTCATTGCTTTTTTCAGGTCAGTCAGAGAATTGTTTCAGAGGCTCTGAGTGATAAAAGTCAATTCCCCTTTTTCCATCCGATGCTCCCCAAAGAAGGGATCCAGTACCCAGGAATTGTCCAAATTCTCCTCCATTTTGGATGGACCCTGATTGGTCTCTTTCCTCCAGACACAGAGAAGGGAGAGAATTTCATGAGGACTTTTACTCCTATGCTTGTCAAGAATAGAATTTGTGTTGTTATATCACAACGATTCTCAACGACTGGACGTACAGCATTCCTCAGGGATGCCCTCTCTAAGTGGAGACAAGTCGACGTCTTTGTTCACTTCACAGAACTTGATTCCCTTTGGGACAGAATATTTTCCTTCCATTCAGCACTTGAAGGATTGCCAGGACCCATTGAAGGGAAAGTCTGGATCATGACAGTGGTTGGAGTATTTCTAGTAGAAAATAATTGGCGTCTCAAGCACGTCCATAGTATTTGGAGCTTTACATTTCAGTGGAAAAAGAGTTGGAAAAACGATAGTGCCTATAAAACAGATTTCTTTCTGGAACCTGAATTTCAAGCTGAGTATTTTCACTGTTCTGTTTCAAAACACTCCTTTTTTGTCAAAGGCCGGAGAAGATGCACCCAGAAAGCAGCAGTGGAGACCCAAGAGAAAAACAATAGGATGCAGATACTAAATGATGCCTATATCTACAGTGTCATTAAGATTCTGGCCCACGCCTTAAGTGCTGCATCCAAACCCCAGAGGAGAAGGAAGAAGGGTATGGGGTCCCAACAAGGATCCATCAAACTAAATTCCTTTTCAGGGTCTTTTGTGCTCTCTGGGCTTGGTTGTTTATGATCTTAATCTTCTGTACAACATCTCCTACTTGTCGGAAGAGTGCTGCATTCTCCCTTCAACAACCAAGACCTTTTATATATTCGAAAAAAGTTCCCAGACTTTTTCTGATTTTAAGCTCCTGTAAACTAGGACAAGAAACAATGGTTGGAAACTGATCAAAGGGAGAAGCAACCTGGAATTAAGGAGAAACCTCCTAACAGTGGGGACAATTAACCAGTGGAACAGCTTGCCTTCAGAAATCATGGGCGCTCCATTACTGGAGATTTTTAAGAAGAGTCTAGAGAGTCACTTGTCTGAGATGGTATAGATTCTCCTGCTTGAGCAGGGGGCTGGACTAGAAGACCTCCAATGTCTCTTCCAGCTCTATTCCATTCCATTCCATTCCATTCCATTCCATTCCATTCCATTCCATTCCATTCCATTCCATTCTATTCTATTCTATTCTATTCTATTCTATTCTATTCTATTCTATTCTATTCTATTCTATTCTATTCTATTCCAAAATGGCTCTTCTGCTTGATGTCTTTCCTCAAAGCTTAAAGCAGCTCCTTTGATCTCTTCCTCCCCTTCTTTGTCCTTGACTAAAGCTGATGAAAATTTTGTGCTATGTTTTCTCCCAGTGTGGTGCCTGCAAGAGGACCTGGTATCATTCCACTGGATCATTAATGACATTATCGACAAATTAATAATCTGGTTATTATTATAACATTAAAATATTACTACTACTTTATTATAATCAGTAACCATTCTACGCATAGAATAATGTGAGAAAAACTACAAATAAAATATATTTTTCTGCCCTTTTAATATTTCCTTCTCTGGGGGGCTGATTTCCCAGAGTTCAAAACCCCTCCCAACTGCCCAGTCCATAGGATCCAATCCAGAGGTGCAAAGAGGGTGTGAGAACTCCAGACGGAAACTGCGGTAAGATGTTCTCAGGGATCTCTTCCTTGGTGAGGTGAGGCAGATGATCTCGGGCAGTGGAACCGAGTCAACAGAGCAAAGCTAAACACATCACAGGAGAGCTCCAAAGGTCCCTCCTCCCATCAGGATGGCAGCATCCTGACAGGGATCTACAGGGACCTGAGAGAAACTGGGACTTTTTAAAGGAGACCAAAATAACCAAGTGTTATTATAATTTTTGCATCACAAAATCATGATTTATCTACTTCCTTTATTAATGAAAATATAGAAGAAACAATGACCAAGGTCTAATTGTTTTTTGTAACTCCCCAATTTTATCAGTAATATTAATATTTATTTGAGTACAATTTTTGAGACAGTTGTATCCAGTTAATTATCTCATACCATCCAGCACTCAATTAACTAGATCCCCATTCATCACATCATGAAGCATTTTGTTAATTCTTTGCTAAAAACAAATTATACCACCAGCATTCACACAATCTGTTAAGGAAGTATAAGGATAGGTGTGAATGAGTTCAGAGGACTAGAGAAAGAGAGGCAGGGAAGGATCAGATAAGATGATTTGGAGGGGGGGGCAACCCACAGCTGCGTAACTGGCAGAGAAAGAAACTCAGAAAAAGTGCTCCCTAGATTTTTTGACTGTCAAAAGAAATGGTGAAAGATTTGTACTTTCAAACTGCAAGATTTTGTTAATATAGCCTTACAATAAAGTAGAATTACTTCATCTGGTCATTTTCCCTATCTCCTCTACTGAATGAAGATTAGCCTTGCAACTTCCTTCTTAACAAATCTTTGCTTTCTGGTTATCACCCTATTGTTTACAAGGAGTTTATGAATACTCTAGTTATTTGTGTATTTTGTTTAATTGATTGGTGACCTTTGCTAGATTGTTATATATGGTTGACAATTTTTGTCAATTACATTTTGTCAATATACATTTTATCAGTATACTATATGATTTAGAAATATTGCTGAATCTTTGTACTTCAGTTTTGAAGATAATAGTAACACTTGTTCTCCCAACTCACAATATTTGCAACTTAAACAACCATAGAAGAAAGATTCAAATGTAAAAAGTGATAACAGATAAGAAACCAAGATTTCTGCTTTTAAATTCCTGGATGTTTCCATTCTAGTTCCATCCATTTCTAAAGAAGAGGGAATTGTACAATCTTTCCCTGCTGAAAGTGTACTTGGATCAGAATGGAGACGTAGCAGCAGATTTGCAGATCGTTAGTAGGGTGATTCTCCCCAAGGAGGATCCCATCAACAAGAAATTGGGGAGTTTTGAAAGACAGAGACTTACAATCAACCAACATGCTTTGTCACAGTTAAAGTTGCTCAACAAGGTGGGGAAAATGTAGATGTCTTTTCTCTTTTTTCCAAAGTTGTTTCAAGTGGGCTAAACCCAGTCAAAAAAGTGGGCATGCTTCAGTTCTATTGACCAATGTTTTCCTTCTGATGCTGTCATGCTGAATCCTGTTGTCAGCTGATGCAAAATGAGATATTGGGTGATTATTATTTAGGACATTGCCATTTAGTATCCCTTCGGCAGTTTAGTATCACCATAAAACTGGTTAGACAGGGCCTCATATGCTGGAGATTTTGGTATTAATAGCTTCAGGTTCACTAGTTTTTTAATAATAATAATAATAATAATAATAATAATAATAATAATAATAATAATAATAATAATAATAATAATAATAATAATAATAATAATAATAATAATAATAATAATAATAATAATAATAATAATGGAAGGGCCTGGGAGGTCATCGAGCTCCAACCCCCTGCTCAGGCCAGGAAACCCTATACACCAATTTTCAGACAAATGGCTGTCAGTCTCTTCTTAAAACTTCCCGTGTTGGAGCATTCATTGCTTCTTTGGAGGCAGGTTGGTCCCTGGTAATTGTTCTAACTGTCAGGAAGTTTCCCTCAGATTCCAGGTTGCTTCTCTCCTCTGACTAGTTCCATCCATTGCTTCTTGTCTGCATTCAGGCGCTTGGAAGAAAGTTTGACTCCCTTCTTTGTGGCAACCCCTGAGATATTGGAATATTGCTATCATGTCACCCCTAGTCCTTCTTTTCATTAAACTAGACATACCCAATTCCAGCAAACGTTCCTGATATGCTTTAGCCTCCAGTCCCCTAATCATCTTTGTTGCCCTTCTCTGCACTCTTTCTAGAGTCTCAACATCTTTTTTACATCGTGGTGTCCAAAACTGGATGCAGTATTCCAAGTGTGGCCTTACCAAGACATTGTAAAGTGGTATTAATACTTCACGTGATCTTGATTCTATCCCTCTGTTAATGCAGCCCAGCACTGTGTTGGCTTTTTTGGCAGCTGCAGCACGCTGCTGGCTCATATTTAAGTGATTGTCCACTAGGACTCCGAGATCCCTCTCACAGTTACTACTATTGAGCAAGATACCCCCTAAACTATACCTGTACATTTGTTTTTTCTTGCCTAAATGTAAAACCTTACTTTTTTCACCATTGAATTTCATTTTGTTAGATAGCACCCAGTGTTCAAGTCTGTCCAGGTCCTCCTGTATCTTAAGCCTGTCTTCTGGAGTGTTGGCTATTCCTGCCAGCTTGGTGTCTCGCAAATATTGAGAGTTCACCATTATCCCTTCATCCACATGGTTGATGAGCTGTGAGGTATGGCCCCGAACAGAGCCCGTGGCACCCACTGCCACTTCACTGTATTGTAGATGCGTTCCATTGAGGATCCACATGCTGAGTACGGCCGGTAAGCCAGCTTACGAATCCATCTGTAGGTGCTGCTGTCTAACCCACATTTTTCTATCTATCAAGTAGTAGGTTGTGATCTACTTTATCAAATGCCTTACTGAAGTCCAAGGTAAATTATATCCACAGCATTCCTCTGACCATAATTTTGTCACTTGGTCAAAGAATGCAATAAGATTTGTCTGGCATGATCTATTTTTGACAAACCCATGTTGGCTTTTAGTAATGACTTTGTTTGCCTCTAGGTGTTCGCTGATTCGTTGTTTGATTATTTTTTCCAAAATCTTCCCAGGTATTGAGGTCAGGCTGATAGGTCTGTAATTTCCTGGATCCATTTTTTTTCCTTTTTTGAAGATGGGAACTACATCAGCTCTTTTCCAGTCCTCTGGTAGTTCCCCAGTGCTTCAAATATCAAATTTTGTCTTCAAATATCAAAGATGAAGGCAATTCTGTTGACCAGTCCCTGAATTCAGATTTGGACTGAATCCAATGAAATGGCATCAAGACTGGATGGAGGTCCTGTTGGTCCAATAGTTAAATAAGCTTCATCTTGCCTTGATTGGAGTCAGGGGTCCCCCAAAATTGCAGGCACATAGTCTGGGATGTTTTTAATCAGCTGAGAACATGCTTATACCTGCCTCTCTCTAACCCCACTGGGATAGTGGAATTTAGGAAGGAGGTCCAAGGCTTCAGTTCACATGAAATAATAATGACTGATCTGATGTGAGCTCATTTATGGATTGATTGATTAAATTTATTTGCTACGCATCTCACCATGATAATGGCTTGAAAACTGAAGTACTGAAGCATCGCTTTGGTGCAAAAGAAATCTTGATATCAGAAGTAAAAAAAGGCAGTTTTGAAGGAAATATTACTTAGATTTGGGCATTGGCTTGTAAGAGTGCACTTCATCGGAAAATCCCTTGAATGCGACTGTTTATGTTGATTGTTAGCTGCCTTAGGACACACTGAGAGGTTAAAAATCAAACTAATAGTAAATATGAGTGTGTATTTCCTTGTCAGATTGTGTCACCTAATTGTATTCTCTCAACAGAAAGGACCTTGTGTTGGATACCTTGTGTTGAATATCAGATTGTGTCACCTAATTGTATTCTCTCAACAGAAAGGACCTTGTGTTGGATACCTTGTGTTGAATATCCCTTTCCACACAGGGCTCACCCTCATGACCCATGTGGGGCATCAAAAAATGCCTGACACCCTTTTTGAGGGACACGTTCTCATGACCTCACCTCCATCTCACCTATAGCTTTAGAAACTAGTCAGCCAGTTTTAGTTTACCAGCAAGGTTCCCATATAAATTGAACAAATATATATATATATATATATATACAAATAAATAACATATTTAAGATTGACAGCACTTATTTGTAAGGAAATTTCCCTTTTTATCTTAACCAGAGATAATTTTGGATTGCTTTCAAAGGGAAGCAGCTTTGCAATGTTTTATGCACTCCAGAAGAAGCCTTTCCAGATCCTACTGGTCAAAAGTTTCTTTCTTCCTCACAGTTTTATTTTAATTTAATAAATCCAATGAAATGAAAAATTAATACATATTTTGCAATAAAGTTCACTCTAAAATTTAATATTTGTGGATATTTTAAAATCAAGCATGTATGAAGAATGGAGGAATGCATGTTAATTCCACTGTGAGGAGGGAAACACTGGTTATCACTTAATGCTTAAATGTTTTCTCAATTCCATCCCTCCAGACTTTGTTAAGTAGAAAGGTACTTTATTGTAATCTGATAAATCAGAAGAAAAGGGGAGGAACTGAATGAGGCATTTGCTTGCAATTGTATCTCCTGCAACCATTTGGAAGAGGTCAGAGATTTCATATTTGCCTACCTGGAGCCCAGAGATGACTTGGCTGATGTTCATGTCTACCTCCATCTTACATGGATGGTGAGTCCTAACATATTTTCTTTGGCATTTCTTCTTTTTCTGTTTAGTCTCTGCCTCAGTCTAAATGTGTGGGAAAATGCCATCCTGGATTTGTCAAGCAAGCTCGAGAAGGAGAGCCAGTGTGCTGCTATGACTGCATTTCTTGTCCAGAGGGGACCATCTCCACTCAGGAAGGTAGGTGACACCACAGGGAAACCTTGATCAATATGCATGTTAAAAACACATGTAAGTTTGATTGTTTAGTTCTCAATTTTAATGGTGTCAAATTTCTTCCATAATGGGAATGATAAGAAAAATATCTTGAATTATGATGTAGGAAGAAGGATGCTGTGGATTGAGTAGGAAATGTCTCTTTTATTTCCCAGTTTGGATGTTTCTGTCCATATTTATCTTTCTTAGAAATATCTGTATTCTTTGTGACTTGAGGAATGATTTTAGATCAATGGGTTTTGCTTACCTAAACCAACTTTATATTACAGGCGGATAGATCCATCAATAATAATAATAATAATAATAATAATAATAATAATAATAATAATAATAATAATAATAATAATAATAATAATAATAATAATAATAATAATAATAATAATAATAATAAAGTTGGAAGGGACCTTAGAGGTCATCGAGTCCAACTCCCTGCTCAGGCAGGAAACCCTATACCATTTCGGACAAATGGCTGTCCAGTCTCTTCTTAAAAACTTCCAGTGTTGCAGCATTCACCGCTTCTGGAGGCAGGTTGTTCCACTGGTTAATTGTTCTAACTGTCAGAAAGTTTCTCCGCAGTTCCAGGTTGCTTCTCTCCTTGACTAGTTTCCATCCGTTGCTTCTTGTCCTGCCCTCAGGTGCCTTGGAGAATAGCTTGACTCCCTCTTCTTTGTGGCAACCCCTGAGATATTGGATCTTGATTCTATCCCTCTGTTAATGCAGCCCAGCACTGTGTTGGCTTTTTTGGCAGCTGCAGCACACTGCTGGCTCATATTTAAGTGATTGTCCACTAGGACTCTGAGATCCCTCTCACAGTTACTACTATTGAGCAAGTACCCCCTATACTATACCTGTACATTTGGTTTTTCTTGCCTAAATGTAGAACCTTACTTTTTTCACCATTGAATTTCATTTTGTTAGATAGCGCCCAGTGTTCAAGTCTGTCCAGGTTCTCCTGTATCTTAAGCCTGTCTCCTGGAGTGTTGGCTATTCCTGCCAGCTTGGTGTCATCCGCAAATTTTATGAGTTCCCCATCTATCCTCTCATCCAAATCGTTGACGAAGATGTTGAAGAGCACTGGGCCCAGAACATTTAATCATTTAATCTTTATTAAGATCATATATCCTTATATGTTGAAATATCTAATTGGGAGGAACAAAAGAGGGAGAGATATCCTGTTTCCACGGCCGTGTGCAACCTACTTCCATGTAGACAGGTAGCTGTATACTCGAATGAACAGATCAAAGAAGAATACTTTATTCACAGAATTATTCAACAACTCACGATTAAGATGAAATACGTCTGGAATGCAATATTAATCTGGATCCATATCATTAGGTTGAAAGACAGTGATGTCCTCCTGTCCTGTATATAAGTCACATGTTAAATAAATGCTGTGTCTGAGCCATGCGGCTGGATCCCAATGTGAAGAGAATCAAAAAAAGGCACAGAGCCAGGAAGTACAGTCACAAACCTTTGAACTCCTCCCACTGACTAGATAAACTGACTGCTGAAACTACATTACCCATAAGCCATTTCTTAAGGAAACAGCATTTAACGCTATAAATGCTAAACATCCTAACATACAGTTCTTAGCTACTGGTTGGTCCAGAACACCCGGTTTGGAAATATAAATTTCCACTGCTAACTAACTAAAATAAGCAAAAACATAGCATCAAACATGCAATTTCACTGTTAGCTGACTATTTAACTAAAATAGGCAAAACATGGTATCAAGACATGTGAACATGCATAACTGTAAAGTAAATACAAAACATGCACAATGAAAACAGAGATAAACAAGGTGTTACATCAAACAATGCAATTATGAGGTAAACACAATATACATGGCTTGAGGCTTAATCTTCCAGTTCGGTCTTCTTTTGCAGCAGGACCAGGTCGGTGATTGGCCTGGTGTACAGCCTTTTCACAAGAGTCTTTGAGTCATGGTCTGACTCATGTGGTTTCACGATCTGGACCTCAGCTTGGCGAACTAGTCCAGCAAACTAGGTGGGGCCCTACGCAGAAGTCTCATGGGCCAATAGTTCTGGTACGCGTCCTTGTCTTTCAGCAAGACAAGGTCTCCTGCCTGTAGGAGAAACTGGAACCAAAGGGATTTCTGGGTCAGGAAAACTGAAACCCAAAAATTCTTAGGAACAAAGGCACCTGGATCTATTAAATCTAACCTTCTTCTCCAGGATGTTGGAGGATCCAATGGTGCTATGCAGGGTTTGCCATCAGGCTGGGTTGGTACAGTGTTGAGGTCATCTGAAGCATGCTCAGTGGCTTCTTGTTGAACCTCAAAGACATTGTTCCCAAGAGCAGGGAAACATGGTGCAGACAGATGGCATTTTTCTTCAGAATACTTCTTGTTGGGGTTAATTTCCAGTGGCACGAATGAAGGACTTTGTGGTCTCGGCTTGAATTCCTCTGCCTCTACGTTGAGCTGAGGAGGCCTGACTTCTTGCATGCTTATTTGTTGGGGGGGTTCTCATCGTTCAGATGATGCGTTGCCAGCTCCCTGGCCAGTTGGCACATTTGGTGATCGAGATTCTCTTTCATGGTTGCGCGAGAAGGTGGCGCTTTGGAGTGTTCTCTGGAGGGCTTCTGCGGTTGCCACTTTATGTTCCACTTCTCGTTGGTTCTCCATAAGCTCAAGCTCGTCTTGGGCAATCTTTCTTTTGGCCTCTATTCGGGCTGCTTCAGCCTTTCTTCTGGCCTCCAATTGAGCTGCTTTTGCCTCTATCTCTGCCAATTCTTTCTTTTTCCGCTGCTCCACTTCCAACACACGAAAGACTGCGTTGGCTGCTTTAGTTTCGATGTCTGCTTCTTCGGCTCGAATGGCCAAGCTCTCTGCCCTTGAAATATGGGATGTTTGGCTATGCCGAGAAGATGCTTTGGAATGACGGGAGGCGTCTGAAACGGAAGGTTGTTGTGACACGCTGGAATACACACAGGATCATGGTAAGACACTGTGAAAGGATGAAGCTTTTTTGGAGATGTGAGAGGGTGCCCCATGGGGTCGGGCATGCGAATAATGGGACACTTCAGACTCATACCAATCGAGGTTGATTGGTTGGACCAGCTTTTCTGGTCCAATAGGCCACTTTACCATGACTAGGGAAGACTCAGAGGTTTTCCTAGACAATTTGAATGAGTTTAGTGAACTTCATTCTTTGACCACTAGGGGTCACTGTTTGCAGATCAGCCGCCGGGGTACTCTCTGACAGTAGAGGCACCACTGGGGAGTGCTCTCTTGCATGCGTGGGTGCTTCAACGAAGTTCACCCTTTGACCACTAGGTCACTGCTTGCATGAGTGAATACTTGAGCGAAGTTCACTCTTTGACCACTAAGGGGTCGCTTCTTGCTTGAGTGATTGCTTCATGTGAAGTTCCCTCTTTCACCACCAGGGTGCCTTATCTGAGTAGTCTTATCAGGGAGATTCTCTCCCCTGCTATCAGGTGACACTTGCTGTGTGATTGGGGGCAAGCCTGCTGTATCTAGTAGTCACCACTCAGCGTTGTTCCTTGGTATCGCTTTGAGAAAAGCCAGCCAAATTGTGTCTTCTTAAACCACCTTACAAGCTGTTAACCTCTGAAGCATACTGAGCTCTCGCTGGCTCCCTGTATGTCTCCACCTGGGTAGTATAGCTTTGCGGAATAAGCAAGGTTAATTTGCTGCTTGTTTCTCTTTGAACTGTGCTAAGTAGGTGCACCACTAGGGGGCATTGCTTGCTTGCTTGGGTACTTCAGTTGAAGTTCATTCTTTACCCTCTAGGGGGTGTTGCTTGCTTGAGTGATTACTTCAGGTGAAGTTCACTTTTTACCCTCTAGGGGGTGTTGCTTGCTTGAGTAGGTGCTTCAGTGAAGTTCACCCTTTTACTACTAGGGATCACTGCTTGCATGAGTGATTATTTCAGGTGAAGTTCACTTTTTATCCACAAGGGGACATTGCTTGCTTGAGTAGGTGCTTCAGTGAAGTTCACCCTTTTACTACTAGGGATCACTGCTTGCATGAGTGATTATTTCAGGTGAAGTTCACTTTTTACCCTCTAGGGGGTGATGCTTGCTTGAGTAGGTGCAGGTAGGCTCTTTGCAGCTTAGCTTCTGGATGGGGGTGCTGCTGCACCTATGCTTCACTTAGCAACTACGTGTTTGAATTTTCCAGCAAGACTGTAAACTAAGGGTCTGTGGTGTAATTTTTAAGAAATTCCTTGGCCAGCA